>OZ035881.1:104247921-104330692 GCA_964034835.1 Muscina levida
AACAAAATGAATATACCCTTCACTCCGTTCATGCGCATGGTGAAGGGTATAAAAATAAAAAAATTATAAATTGTTAAATAATTTTTTATACACCTGTTTAGAAAAACCAATTGGTGCGTGAACTTTTTTCAGAAAAATTACAAAAGATTATGATTTTCGTGGTTACTAGGACATGGTTGACCTCATGGTACTATGCGAAAAAATTGGTTATACCCCTAATATACATGTGTTCATTATTAGTAGGCTTTTATGCTAACTGTTGCTGGTAATAAAATTCAAACAGAATTGGTATTGATAATAACATTTAGTAAGAGTTCGTTATATAGGAAATAAACAGTTTAGTCTTCATTTTCTCCTGCATATATGTAACTAGAGTTCCGCTGTTGTCTTTTAGGATTATATATAATTTATTGACCGAGTTCTACTGTACAACAATACACATGAATTAACTTGTGGTTTTCTAGGGGCCAAGCATTTGCACTGTTAAATTTTCTGCCAACGAATACATTTATATCCTACCTAAATGAGAGTACCTTCGATTGCTACTCATTGAAAGGTTTTGCAGTGCCAGAATATTGGATTCTTATCAACGTCAAAACATAATGAAAGTTAATATGAGACAGTTAAAGTCAAACACATCTCAGCTCATAAATAATTCAAAGCAAATAGCTTATGAAGACTTAAGACAAATACCATGCCAATTGCTAAACTAACCAATTGTACACTTTCCAGTAAGCGGATTTCTAGGCTATCTGCAATACTAAGAATAATTTTCATGATATATTGAAATACAAACAGAAAATAGACTTTTAATCAATTTAAACAAAAAACGTGAAAACAAATATTTCAACGTTTGAAAAATAAGCAAGAATAGCAAAGGTTTTTGTACATTTTTGCTGAGTTATGCACAATGTTATGGATTAAGAAAAAAAATTGCCAAAATAAAAAAAAACACTGGTTAGATTGAAAATGAGCCAAGTGTACATTAAAAGAGAGGTCTGGGTTAGCTGCAGCATAAACAATTATGTTTCAATAACATATTTCTCCCAACGTTACATAATATAAATATTATAAATAATATATAGCATAGGAAAAAAGATTTTCAACAAATACTATAAAAAAATTAAAATAAAACTGAGCATATTCTTCATCTGGAAGTTCTTAACGTGACGCTAAATGTAATATGCCTGAAGAAATATTGTTAGTGAAGCTTTGGTACATACCGGCCTGTATAATATAATACAATTCTTCAACTGTTTGTAAAATAAGTATTTGCATTTTAAAGTTTTTCACATAACTTTCTATAAAAAGTTTTCCGAACTTTTTTGTTACAACTTTTGTAAAACTTCCAATATCGACTTAACACATTTTAACTCTAAACGAGCATAATGTTTAGTAATAACAAATGTTTGTATAATCTCGAATTATTTATAAACCAAATCAGCACATTTATGTAAAACTAGCGGACTCGGCAAACTTCGTCTCGCCCCAAGTTAATGTCAGATAAACTCTGTTGAGGGTGGTACGAATTGAAATAATCGGAATTTGTAAGATAAGGACTTCCTCTTCTTAGACGGTTAAATCACATTTATTTTCAGTTTATTGACGGACAGCCGCGTACCGTTGCACAATTTCGGTTGATTCAGATACCGCAATATGCTCCCATCTTCATTATTCATTATGCGGCACAAAGCGAGTTGGAAAATTCGGTCGGATTGTTGGTCGCTTCATCCTCGTCGGTCACGCTGTAAATAGATTTGTGCGAATGCAGATCTCCGCTATTTGACATTCTGAAATGAAATTCATGCTATCGATGTCCTTATTCTTCGCTGCTAGTACTGCCAGTTGTTTAAACCAATCGAGAATTTTATAATTTTGGGCAATGCCAGGGAACACTTTAGTGATGAATTGCTTTTTCGACAATGTGAACTCGCAAAAATTAGCAGGGAACGATATGAATTCTGTCGAAACATCAACAAGAATTTGGTCATTGGGAAGCGCCAGCACTTTTCTCGAGAATTCAGCAGACGATGGGAGGTTCGGAAAGTTGTCTTCATGTTCGTGGTCAATTTCAAATTCCTCCGGTAGGGTTCAACGGATAACATGTGACTCCGAGGTACGCAAACAAAGTACAAATTCGAATCATCAAGCAAATTTAAATTTTGGAAAGCCTCTCAAAATGTCCACAGTACGCAGGGAATTGAAGGATAGCAAAGATAGAAGCATACACACTGGCGTGTATTAACTGTGTACTAATTAATTGTACGACGCTTACGTCATCTAAGGTTTGATCGTCTAATTGGAGGCATTAGTCAAGTAAATACTTACTTAATTTCCCTCACTTGATAAATTACTATACATTTTTCACACCATATTTATTTATATAGATTTCACAATAATCCGAAATTTTCCAAGCAACACAACCAATTTTCCACCTTTATGTTATCTAAAATCATCAAATCATGCGCAACAATAGAAACATCCAAATCTTTAGATTTTTTTCTGGAATTTTCCAAGTTTTCCACCAAGAATTTTTATATATTTCCATTCGAAAAGTCATTTCTGAATAATTATTCGAAATTATCAAAACACAAAAAAATGCAAAATTTTTTGGAAAAAAAAAATAAAATTTGTGGCATTTTTTCATAATTTTTCAACCAAAATTTTCTATTTTTCCACTCGAAAAGCTAAAAAAATTTAATTTGCGATTTTCGTCAAAGCGATGCAATGCATAAAATTTTTTTTCAAATTTTTCGATTTTTTCGAAATTTTTCGAGTTTTCCACCGAGAATTTGTCTAATTTTTCCATTCGGAAAAACATTTCGGAATAATTATCCGAAAATTTTCGCACTTACATCGTCCAAAACTATCAAATCATACAAAAAAGCAAAATTTCGTCGAAAAAAAGTAAAATTTTTCCAGAATTTTCCGAATATTTCAAAAAAAAAATTGTATTTTTCAATTTTTTTTTTTTTTTTGTTTCATTTACTTTAATTCATTATTAATAAGTACAATTATTATTATTAAGCGCCTTATAGGCCTTGTAGAGGCTAACTGGCAGCTATATTACTAACAAGTATTAAAAATTTTTACAATTAAAACAATAATGCAAAAAATACTTTTATGAAAAAAGAGAGATAAAAAAAATACTTTATATATATGCAAGATATTTGATACTACGTAAGAAGTGCTTCTATGTTGTTTAGAAGATATTCTTTTACAAATTGTTTAAAAGTGGAAATAATTGCTATATTTTTGATATCATCAGGTAAACTGTTGTATTCAAGTGATCCTGCGTGTCTTATTCGTTGTTTAGTTAAATCGATTCGGCATCTTGCAACTTGTAGGTGATTAGCCTGCCTTGTGTTTCTCCCTGTTGTCTGGACATTTCGTCTGAAAGACACCCCGGAATCTGGGGATCTTATGGATTTAAACATAAATAAAAGTAATTGCTGTTTGTACAGACCACGAACAGGTAATATGTTTGTTGCTTTGGTTCTATACAAATCCAAAGTAGGGTAACGCATTGGCAAATTAAATACGATTTTTAAAGCTTTGTTCTAAGCAGATTGTAGAGATCTTAGTGAACTTGATGTTTTGGTAGCATACACAATGGGAAGGTACGATATTACAGAATTAATAAGAGCTTGAAATATAAGCATCTTGACATTTGTACTCAACTTGTTTTTGAATTTAAATAGCATTCCAGTTGCAAATGATACCTTTGCTTTTACTTGGGATATATATATGTTCATCCCATTTCAGGTTTTGTGTCAAAGTAACACCAAGATATTTTACACTTAATGATTCTTCGATTATTGTCCCGCCAACCTGAATTGTCATAAATTGTTCATTCTTATTACAATGCGGTCTAAAGCGAATAAATTTAGTTTTTGATGGATTCAACATTAATTTGTTCACACGGGCAAATTCAGCTAATATTGCCGCGTCATATTCAATATGGGCCTGCAGAACTTTTTCATGTTGGTATTTGTAAAAAATACAGACATCATCAGCAAATAAATTAAGTCTTCCATTGAATTCAATATTTTTAATATCATTTATAAATATTTTAAACAAAAGCGGGCCAATAACACTGCCCTGAGGAACACCATGATTAACGGGTAATGTTTCACTCACCGCTGAACCAATTTGAACAAATTGCGATCTGTTTTCAAGAAAAGTCTTCATTAATCTTAGAGAAGATCCTATTAAGCCGATGCTCTCAAGCTTCAACAAGAGAATATTGTGATCAACAAGATCAAATGCTTTGGAAAAATCAAAAAATACACCTGCTACACCCTTGTAACCATCATCTATTCCAGAACAAATATATTCCACAGCGTTGACTAAAGCCTCCCTAGTTCCCGATCCTTTATTAAATCCAAATTGATTTTTATATAAAATATCATTATCATTAACATACTTTGAAAGTTGGTCAAAAAGAAGCTTTTCAAATATTTTATCTATCACTGATAGAATTGAAATAGGCCGAAAATCAGCAACATACTTTGCATTTGGTTTCTTTGGTATGGATATTATCTTGTGTATTTTTAAAACACTCGGATACGATCCCTCCATAAGCATTTTATTAAAAATACATACTAGTATATCAGAAATAGCTGATTGCTTTACAGACAATATTCTAGTTGTAATGTTGTCAAAACCAGGGCTTTTAGAGGATTTTAACTGTCGTAAAACGTTTTCTACTTCTGTTTTACTAACCATTTGAAAAGTGAAGGTACTAACCTCTGACCGTAACGTTATCATTAGAGTGTTGTTTAATATTAGTATGTATATTGTAAACGGAATCTATAAAATATTTGTTTAAAACCGAAGCCATTTCCTCGTTGGATCTGACACAATTCCCTTCTTTAGATATAACTTCCTTGATTGCTTCTTTCTTCCTTCCAAGTTTCCTATTTAGAAAATCCCACGTTTTCTTGGTATTATCCTTACACAAGCTGAGATTATGTACATAATAATAATAAACACTTACTACAAATCTTTATAACTTTACTAATTCTCTTTAGCCGTTCTTCTGTGGAATTCATTCGTAACAATTGCATACAAAATTCCATACAAAAAGGAATTTTCGATTTTTCCAATTTTCCGACTTTTCCGGAAGATTTTCCCAAATAAACCTTCTCCTGGCAATAACGAACAACTGAATAAAAATTTGAGCAAAATCGGCCCAGACGTTCTCAATTGATGAATTACTATACATTTTTGCCACCATTTTTATATATATAGATAAGATTAGCTGTTTCACATCATTTCTTGTTACTTCAGTTACAAATTTATTCCATTTAATGACCATGTCTGATGTATTAATTGCCCAATATTTTGCAATCTGACTGAAATATGGACAATTGGGTGTATTAATTTCCATTGAGATGGCATCAATGTGGTTGTTTTAATAGTAGCCTAGAAATTGTTGGACGATTCCAAAACTTTACACCAGTGAACTACTAGTGAAATACGTTTTTGTAGACATTAACATATGTAAACTTCTAACGTTATTGTCGACTGCGTTAGAAGTGGCCTGTTGTGAAGACCAAAACTGCATATTGGCAGCCAAATCAAAGTTTTTGTGCAATCTTGTAAATTTCTTGATTATAATATTTTTGCTCTGCATCTCCTATATTATATTCGAAAACTAAATTTCGGACAGGAAGATTTTTCGTATTAATTTTTACATACGTCTTAACGTCCATGATTATACAACATTGGATTTCGTCAGTACTTTATCATTTAAAGCACGTGCACTTTTCTGAGCAAAACCGTTTTATTTTTCAGACCGGTTCGTGTATTATATAACACGTCAGGCCCTCAGCTTCGCATAAAATCAAAGTCTTTGCGCCGTGCTTGTTCTTGTGTTGTACCTTTTGGCTCGATCTGCATATGAGTGCTAAGAATTGCATTTTATAGACTTAAGTATTTTTTCCACCATTTTTCTACATTCTTCAAATAAACCAGCCATATTACGTTTAAAAACCGAATGCATTTTTAAAGATTTTGCTATCGTTTATCATGACCAAGTTGGATTTTCTAGCATCTTGTGCATACTAATTTGCCGCTAAAGTTTTGGCATCACTTCTATTTCCGACAAAGATTGCCTAACATTGAATTCAGTAACTACAGAATATGAGAACATTAGCTGCCTTCAACATGTGAAAAGAAAAGAATGAAAAAACATTATTCGTTAATATTTAAATCAACGCCAAACGAAGTCAACTTTTTTGTCTTCATAACACGTTATATTAATATCGAATTAACTAAATGGCAATTACTTATAAAAAGTGGCAACTATCTTTTTAAGGAATGATGATTGAAATAGAAACAAAGAGCAAACTCTAAGAAAAATCATTAATATTCCCAGTATCACAGAATAAATTTTTCATTTTCCGCTGTAGAATAAACGTGGTAAATCCATTGCCTGAAGGCATTGAATATTTTCCTGCTAGTAATTGGAATTGTCAGTCGCAATGAAAAAAAAAACACATCAATCAAATCAACTCAATCCGACAATATGTCAACCGGGATTTAAATACTGTGTTTGCTTAGGGATTTGAATAGATTTCAGTGTTGGCAGTGCTACTCTCCGATGCAGTGGGCTAGGTGTGGGTCCAAAACAGCTAGTATTGGTGGTGCTGTTGTCAGACGCTGTAAGGATGGGACACACACACAAATATAGAGACTCTGGTGGCGTTTTTCTAGCGCAGTCAAACAGAAATGAAAATACGCTGTCATTAGTCCATTTTCCATCTATTTTCTGCGGCTTCGCTGCGGTTTTGTGTTTGTTTTGGGGCTAAAGAAAGGTTTTTAATAAAGCAATGTTGAAACCCTTGTACTTATAGTCGGTAAAAACGAGATATAGAGAGAAAGGGAGAAACAAACAAAGCAAAGAAAACAAGGCATATCAGAAGAAGCAACAAGGGACAGTAGAGTAAATGATGTTGTTGATTACCATGGAACAAGGATGGATCTTAAATGTGACTGAATTTGTTTGCATAGATTATATTATAAAATTGCATTTTTTATCAAAAGAGGAATATTCGCAGTAAAAAAAAATAGTTGAGCATTTGTTATACATGTGACATGATAGTGAGAACACGCGACTATCATGAGGGAAATCCCGGGTTCGATTCCCTCCTCCACTCATCAACATTTTTCTTACAATGCCGTCCTCAACGATGTTGTCGACAGAAACTTCGCAGTGTATTGTTGGGTCAACCGGAACGTCTAGTAAAAGCTTCTCAACAGTGACGTTCGCGATAACCTATCCCATACCTCATTCATGGCGGTGTAAATGGAAATTGATTTTTTATAACAATATATTTAATAGGGACCGGCCGTGGCATAGTGGTTAGAACACGCGACTACCATGCGGGAGATCGCAGGTTCAAACCTGGCTCCAGTCATCTTAAAAAAAAAATTTGTTCTTTCATTGTCGGCTCCCCTCGAATGTTGTTGACAGCAATTTCGCAGTATTAAGCGTTGATTCAATCGGCGTGTCTAGTAAGAGCTTCTCAAACAGCGACGTTCGCATTCGTCGATAAACAAGTAGGTGCCGTTAGTTGTGAATCTAAAAATAGAAAGCGTGTTAATTTACAACAACGCGAGGAGCTATCCCATACCTCATTCATGGGGTGCAAAGGGAAATTAAGTTTAAGTTTTATTTTAACCCATTAGTGCATGAAGTTCCCTGGCGTACCCTTTGTATCTATTTTGATTTATTATAAAATAAAACAATCCTAATAAAGCATTGCTAAGTAGATTTATTGAAAAAAACATACAACTTAGGTTTTAGAGACCGTCCCTTTTAAGGGACTCTATGCAGTGAGAACACTTGGCGTATGATAATATTTAAAACATGCTTTAGGGTGAAGACCTTTCTCATATTTAATACGAATGAAATTTTACTTCTTGCCAGAATTGGCACAACGCCTATCGGTTTTGGAGTAGTCAATTATATGATTTGTACCACCGAAACGTGTATCGGTACTAACATTTGTCCTTGTTGAACCTCTTACAGAGGGTACTCCATACCTTTCCAAGTAGGAATTCGCGATGCAGCGGCGGAAAATAAGCAAGCTGGCACAGTTTGCATTATTTGGATAAAGTTTTCTAATAAGGAGCCATGCATTTACAACCGACGCATCCAGTAGATAAGCAAATATTGGCCACCACCACTTACGCTGTCTGATACGTGACCGATAGACGTCGACCATCTGATCCATCTTATCAACGCCGCCCATGCCTTGATAATAATGCTGAAATACTTTTGGCTGAGGTATTTCTATAGCACCCTTGTCCTCTTGCATAGCGTTTGCATGACCTGTTTTCATTCAGAAAAAAAGTTCAAAAATTTCTGTTGGAGTTTTGGTGGATTGAGCTTCGACGCTTGGTGGAACTATTTTGCATTGAGTCTCAATTACGTAACTTGGATCTATTTTACGCCAACTAACTCCAGTTCGAACACTCCTATTGGAAATATCAGTTTGTTGATACTTCGTTAGTGGTTCATTGTCGCTGTCATTCCATTCATCATTTCCATCTTGTTCTATTTCCCCCTCGGTTGATAACAATTTTCTGCCAAGATAATGAGATTTGCCTCATGCTCGTCATCACTTCCATCAGAATCCTGATCTGTATCATTGTCATCTAATGGAGGAATCGCATAAATATCGGTTTCCTGCAAATCGCCATCAAAAGCTTCCAATTCTTCCAACATTTCGGAAACTGTTAGACTATAAAAAATATGGTTTTAAACTGCCTTTACAGCACAGCGTCCCTTATAAGGGACACTTTAAAAAACACCGTTAAATTCGCAAGTTATAATTTTTTTACCACTCAATTCTGCTTAAATATTTTGTATGTATTTACTTTCAACCGAATACACCAGCTGAAGTTATAACAACACAATTATTTACAGTTTTATTTCATTTTTACTTAAGCGCCACCTGTTTTGAGATTTTTTTAAAATTCTTTTTCCATATTTTGCACTAGAAAAATCACGCGAAGCATCACACTCGAAACAAATGTAAAGATAACTGTTTGTTGATATGTCAACTATTCTACAGAACACTTACTTCAAGTAAATATATCTAAATGCGGTCGTGACGGGCTGAAATATTAGCGTCCCTTTAAAGGGACTCTATGCACTAATGGGTTAATATTTCTTAACATCAGTGTATCGATAGTAATATCCCGCAGGAATAAAGTGTTTATTTAACCTTTTTCGTCCCTGAACTTCATGACTCCCCTTAAGTAAAACATAATTTACCTTTGGCAAAAGATAGTCATAATGCAAACACATTCAAACAACATTAAAACCTTGGAATAAAGTAACTAACGCAGCAAACACTAACTCTTTCCACCTTTATTGCCACACACAAAATCCACAATGTCCCCTATATCACCACGACCACATCCATGTCACCATTGCCATCACCAACGTCAGGACCTGAGCAAATGCTTTTCCAGTGTCTATTGACAAACGTACAAACAAACTCTGAGCTACTGAGTGTTTATGTGTATCTACAGAGTACATGAATGAGTGTTGCATGCAAAGGGGATGGACTTATGAATGCCGGCTGAGGACGCTCCATTATTGTCAGTTTTTTTTTCTATTTGCACTTGTACTTACCGAACTGAAGGCCGACAGTGATGGCGTAAAAAATCCCACTGCAATTGTTTTTGCCTACTGAGAGCGGCGTTTCATCATTAAAATCATTTTCTAGTTTTAGCGTCGCACTTGTAACACTCTATGTCATATAAGGTATCTGCCACTGCAGTACTCTGGAGGTAGAAATGTAACCGTGGAAAGTTTCATCACATATTCGTGCCAACACCAGGGGATAAAGACACATGTGAAAGAAGCAAAGAATGATAGTGATTAAATCAGCGTGTGAAATGACACAGGAGGAGGCTAGAAAAATCATCCAAATCAACATCAAAAACAAACAAACAAACAAAAGTCAAGAAAAAACGGTCGGTATGATGAGTTAGTTAGTAGCTGTTGCCGTAATAGATCATGTTCAGAAAAATAAATACAGCATTATTGATAAGACTATCAATTATAAAAAAAATGTAATTCGTTAATAACTATTGAGCGGTAAAAACATGTTGTATTTTTTCAATTTTAAAAATAAAGTAAAGAGTTATAATTAGTATGTGCTTTTGGGAACTCTACTGATATTAATTATATATAATGGATGATCGAATAGTTCTATGATACTTTTTGGATCTTTTGGGTTGTTTTAAATATTCGATATTCATTATTTTCTGCACACTTAGTTTAAGAATAACTATTTGATCTATATGAGGATGAGAAGTTTTCTACTTAGAGTTTTTTGATCGGTATTCAGGAGGATTGATCAAGAAACAAGTAAACCATTTTTTTACACAAACACAAAAAAAAGAACACAGACAAATACCCCTAAATGCTGATTTAAGCATAAGAATCTTGTCAGTCGGCCGAACTGTCAGTAGATACCATTAGCGAATGTCTTCGACAAATGTAAGGCTTACAATTCCGACATACAGAAAATGAGATGAACGGGACAATGATACACCCTACTAAAGAACTGTAACATATTTTACAACTATCATAAAGGAAGTCTTGAATAAGGAAGGCAACCTTAATGTCAAAAGACAAGAAACTGATCACATGGTAATCGATAGACGGGGTGCAAATACAGTTTTGGATCACCACCTAGTTGAATACTTGTTACACACGCGGTTAAGTACTAAGTGGAAAAATTCATTATATAGGACAGCACAGCAGCCAAAAGAGAGAAGGAGGATGGTTAGAACACCCATCTACCATACGGGAGATCAATGGTTCGATGAACCAACTTATATACACGATTTGACTTCAAACAATCATGTGAGTGTTATATATCCTGCGCTTAAGAAAATCGATCAAAGTCTGTGAACCGACTACCGCGTGATCAACCTTTGAACCATTGCATCTAGGAGCCTGTCGAGTATGCTATATAAAAGAGTAAGCACCATCTTAACGGACCAGAGGCGAGTGTTGATTTAGTTCTGATAAATTCACGTCCGACCAGATACAACTAATCCTGGGGAAGATTGACGAAAGCACATCGATACTTTTCATATTTCTATCGACTACAAAGTTGCATTCGACAGTCCTATACAACAGAAGCTGGTAGATGCGATGGCTGAATTTGGTTTTCCTACCAAGCTGATACGACTTTGCGAGATGAACTGTCTTACTCTTTCGCGCAGAATCATGGGTAATAACAAATTCGGATGAACCTGGTTTGGAAGTCTTCGAGACATCCTACTTACTTAATTTCCCTTTACACCCCATGAATGAGATGTGGGATAGCTTCTCGCGTTGTTGTGAATTAACACGCTTTCTACTTGTTTATCGACGAATGCAAACGTCAATGTTTGAGAAGCTTTTACTAGACATTCCGATTGACTCGACATCAGTGACCCATTAAAGATCCTTCGTCGCATGGATCGAAAAGTATGAGCTTTATAACGATATCAAAGTGGCCAAACACGTTCAAATAGAGTGAATATGCTGGTAAGGACCTGTTATGTGAACGAATGAAAACGCTCTAGCTTGAAAAGTCATCCACAATATACTTGTTCAGCGGAGCATGGGGAGTGACCAACATTTGGTTGGATGAACCAGCTAAGGGAGTTATAATCCAAATTTGTTGTAAATAAATCAACTTATCTACTCTCTATCTTTGCGAAAATTACATTTTTGGTTTAACACAAGGGATAATTCTTGCTATTTCCGCCTGTCATCTCTCTGTTGTCCGGGCTTCCTCTAATGGTTGCTTAGTCTCAATGCATCATGAGGTTGTTTGACCAAACCTTGCCTGTTACACTTTTCCACGTAGTATATCTTACACCTAGCATAGTATGTGCTCACTAGCTATGCTATCCATAAGTACGTGTGAATTCCAGTGTATGTGTCCATGTGCGAGAGTTATGTCCGTCTTTCCGTCTGTTTGCCTCACTGTTTGTTTGCCAGTTTTGTGCCCCGTAGTTTATTCTGTTAGTGAGCAATGTTTTTAGCTTCAGAAATGTAACTGATTTAATAATGTTACTGGTGTTGTCGTCCTCATTTTGTAACCTATGTAGTCTTAATTGTTGTTTTTTTGCTGTTGCCGTATGAGAGTAATTAAAAAACGACAAGAAGTACAAGATGATGGCTGGCGACATTTGCACAGAGTTCGCACGGCAACATCCAATTTCGATCTTGAAATTATCTTCTGATCAAAGACATGTGCGTGCTAATGTGCGGCAGTCTACTGTCGAAATTGGAAATACCAGCGCCAAATCGTTCGATGCATGATGCATTCAATCGCGAATTGCAACAAGAACAAGACTTTGATCGAGTTAAGCTGACTGAAAGAGTCCGAACAAATGTGGCGCCCTTAACTGCAGAGCAAACGAACGTGTACGACAAGACATTCGTAATTTCTTTGATTCTGGCAACAATTCGGCCAAGATCGCAATTGAGTTAGCTGTTGCATCCTCTGGTATTGCTTCCACATTGGTGAAAGGCGGTGCACATTCCGCTTTCTTCCCACGGTTGAAATTGTTGCGAGAATGCTAAATCATTATTTGGAATGAATGGTGCATAACCGAGCGTTGGGGGCAGATGACCGAACGATGAATAATTTTCGAGGTCATTTAACGAGAATGAGGCGACTAACTATTCGACAGCATTTTTAAACTCTCTAGATGTGCCAGTTGTGCATAATTTGCAGCTGGGATCGATCATGATCATTTTGCGGAATCTGAATCATCCGAAATTGTAATTAAAGCGACGATCATCAAGGGCATATGCAAAGGAGAGGAAGTCCTTATTTCTCAAATCTATTATTCCAACCGGTCTTCCCTTTAAATTCAACTCCCCATTCGATTGGTTTTTGGGATAACAATCAATAAATCGTAAGGCCAATCATTGAAAATTTGTGGAATCAACCTCGAATTTCCCTGCTTTTCATACGGTCAGCTGTGCGTTGTCTTTTTGGGTGTTGACAAACAGTATTCATTGTTTGTTTTTACACCGGAAACAAATCGAAAAACATTGTATATCAGATCGCTCTTCACAAATTTCGATTAAATTCAAGTAAATCAGATTAAAACTTGAACTATCTGTGTTTTACTATTATATACAAGTGTTACCTTAGGAGCGAGACGAAGTTTTCCGGGTCAAAAGTTTTATGGCAGAACAACGTTTGCCGGGTCAGCTAGTATATATATATAAATGATCAGCTTCGAAGTCTGAGTCGATTTAATGGTGACCGTCTGTCTGTCCGTCTGTCTGTCCCCGCGATTACAGCCGCAGTTTAAGAGATATCGAGCTGAAATTTGGAATGCAAGCTTCTTTCCTTAAAGCGGAGTAAAGTTCTAAGATAAGCCCGATCGGGCAAAAACTACCATACAAACTTCCCCTTTTTGGGGTCTATCCCTACGATTACAGCTGTAGTTTAAGGGCAATCAAGCTAAAATTTTGTACCCAAGCTTCCCTACGCTAAGTGGAGGTTGAGTAGTAAGATGAGACCGATCGGTCAAAAACTACTCCCACCTCCCATACAAAATCCCTCTTTTTGGGGGTGTCCGTATGTCAGTCCTCGCGATTACGGTAGTAATTTAAGAGCAATTAAGCTGAAATATTGTATGCAAGCCTCCCTAATCTAAGCGGAGGTTGAGTATTAAGATGAGACCGATCGGTCGAAACCTACTCTCATCTCCCATACATACTCTCCCTTTTTGGGGGGTCCGTCCCTGCGATTGCAGGCGTATTTTAAGAGGTATGTACGCAAGATTCAATCTTTAAGCGGAGGCTACTTTCTAAGATAAGCAATGTTGGTCAAAAACTCTACCTATTCAAACTCTACCTTTTTTAGGGTGTCCGCCTAACTGCCCCCGCGAGTACAGCCGTAGGTAAGGAAATATCGAGCTTAAATTTAATATGCAAGCTTTAATCCTATAATAGGAGATTACGTTGTAATATGAGCAATATCGGACGAATACTTCTCCCACCTTCCATACAAGCTCCCCCTTTTTCGGGGTGTCCGTCTGTATGTCCCTGTAGTATAAGAGCTTTCGGGCTGAAATTTGGTATGTAAGCTTCTCTACAGAAGCAGAGGTTAAGTTCAGAGATAAGCAAGATCGGATTTAAACTACCCCCACATCCCACACAAATTCCAGTTTTTGGGGAGATATAAAATGCATAAAAATATGCTCCAACTCACCAACTCATAAACTTATCGGTAAATCGAATAAAATCGATTATATTATAACTATTGACAAAAAATGGATGTGTGAAGCTAAAAGTAACGTCCACTTCTCACCAACACCCCTGTTTTGTGTTACAAAGTTTAATAAAATATAGTTGTAGTGCAAATAAATCACCATTTTTACAAATGGTGAAGGGTATCTAAGCTTCGGCATAGTCGAAGACAACCGCCTTACTAGTTTTTTATACACACATGGTTGCAACGGGTAGAATGTGTTGAAAATATTATATTTTTTAAAAAATACAATAGGAATTAAGGATAATGCAACGTTGCAGCTGCATTATTTTTTCATTAAAACAGGAACATAAACAAAAATGTTAGTTCACATCCAAGCAGTTCTACTTTAGGATTCCCTGCAGTTTTAAATCTATTCTAGAATATGTCCTACAAAATTATACTCGAAGTCAATCTTTCAAATTCTATAACTACTTACTAAATGCCACCCTAATCAGCATAAGTAAATGTAAGTGTATAAGAAGACAAGAAATTTTAATTGTTTTAATTCCGTTATCTGGCGTTTTCTTCTTCTTCTTCTTCTTCTTCTTCTTCTTCTTCTTCTTCTTCTTCTTCTATGTAACTAGTAACCAGTTTAGGGGCGCGTTGAAAGTTGTACTTGTATCAAGGTCATCCATTTAAAACATGATGAAAAGTGCATTTAAAGGGTTTGTTATAAAATAATACCTTTGATATCCTGAGGCTGTTGGAGCTTTAATTAAATTTAATTTTTTTTTTGCAAGTAATCACGCAACGATTCCGATGCTTAGAAATGATTTACAATTGTTATATAATTCTGTACTGTGAGTGACTTTTATTTGAGGACATATTATGACATACATTTTAAAACAAACTGGTTTGCACTTGTATGCCGACACACAGTGGTTCCTTTTTGGTTTTTTTTGGAATTAATTCTGTAACTTTTGAACGGATAACGATATCTTGATGAAATTTAAAATAGTTAAAGCTGAGGTGTTTTCGAGATGATTTGGACTTTTCGGCACCCTAGGGGATGTGGGGGCCACTGCGTGGCCCTCCTAAGTTGGCCACCTCGGGTGTTTCAAAATTTCAAATGCTTGAGGAATGTGCATTTGTGAACCGATTTATAAGATTTTTTGCATTTAGATAGTGCTTCGAAAAACCTTCAAAAAACATGGTTACATGTACATATTATCTCATTTAGGTCAAGAGATATTCAAGAAAATAAAAAAAATTGTGTAATTTTTGGACGAGTTTAATTTAGTGTTTTTAAGGGTGTGAGCTCAGTTTTTCCTTGATTTTAAAGATATTTATATCGTTAGTTAGCTTATAAAATTCGGAATGAAATTGCTGAAAAAATAATGGAAATATTTTGTTCCAATCAAAAGTTATAAGCATCGCAAATAAAAGTTTCCAAAAAAAGGGCTATTTTTACAGTTTTTTTGCAAAAAGGCGACAACATTCTTTCGTTTGTAAAAAAAAAATTCTTCCGGGAGGTGGCACTTTCTTTATTATTTCTCATAGAAATGTTCATTCAAATGTATTTAATGCTATATATGAATCAGTTCAGCAAAATGGTTCCCCGGCAAGGATAGTCAAAAATACGCAATTTTTCAAAAAAAAATTTTTTTGTTTTTGAAAATTCTCAAATCGCAAAGCGCCAACGAGAAAGCTCATTATATATTTTTTTGACCACATATGTGGACTAGTTACCCGTAACGTATTTCAACATCCCTGCCATAAACAAAGACAGTGTGGCCATTTTAGTAAAAAATTCGGAATTTTGGAACATATTTTCCCCGTTTTGGGAATTTGGGTATTTTGTTGTAAGATATGGCAACATGGTGTTATTTGTTGTTTTGAAGACAATTTTATGTACATTATTCCAAAATTTCGTTAAGATATAACAGTCCGTTTGAATTTTACGCTATTTTTCTTCTAAGATATTATTTCTCCAAAAAATACGTTTTGACCAAATTTTATATTTCACTCAGAATCATGCCCAAAATAAAATGAGCTTTTAATTAACTTTTGTAAATTATTAAACCTTATGTCATTCCCTTTCCAACGATATGCAATACTTGTATGTCAGGAGTTTATTTATTATTTATAATTATAATCAAACTTCAATACCTCTGTAAAAAAGTATATATCGTGAATCACACATATATATGGGGGCTATATCTAAATCTGAACCGATATGCTTCTTTTTGTTACCACATTAGAATAGTGTAAAAAAACTAAGATGTGCAAAGTTTTGTTAACATCAGAGCAAAAATTAGGTTTTTGGCTACAAGAATCTATAAAAGGTTATGCTAATTTGTATGGGAGGTACCAGAAGGGGCGGGGCAAGCGGACCCATTATTTCAGTATATACTACACGCTGTCAAATAATAATACAATCCAAATTTAAGCTTCTTAGAGCCCTCCAACATGAAGTTAGTGACAGAATAGTGGTTTTAGTGAAATAGGCCATTTTGTATGGGAGGTACTTGAGGGGGCGTGGCTTTTTCGCCCATTTTCCATCCAATATCGCGACTAGTGAATTTTATGCTACTGTTAAATTTCTATTCAAATTGATTAAGAAATACTAATATTATCGTCTTAACCATTTACCCAGCCGGCCAGACGGACATAGCTTTATTGGGTTAAAAAGCTCCAAAACTTATTTTTTCTAAAGAAATCTAGGGTCTCCGTTATAGGCTCTGTTGTGTTTAACTTTTTCCCGTTTAAAATTATATAGTCACTCTACCCTGTAGCTGAGCTTGTACAAATTTTATTCAAATTTTGTTAAAAATTGTAATAATAACACACAAAAGCCGCAAAAACATATAAATATTGCATTAAAAATTAAATTTTTAACTTAAAAAATAATTTTGCTTAACATATTTATGCAATAAGAGACATTTTTCGTAATTTGTCCCGCATTCCTGAGCATAGGGATTTATAAATCATAAATAACTTAATTAAAGAGTCTATGGGCTTGTAAGTTTTATTAAGTAGTAACGACTGCATAATGATTTTTTAGTCTCATGTGTACTAAAAATGTCTCTAATTGCATAAATATGTTAAGCAAAATTATTTTTTAAGTTAACAATTTAATTTTTAATGCAATATTTATATGTTTTTGCGGCTTTTGTGTGTTATTATTACAATTTTTAACAAAATTTGAATAAAATTTGTACAAGCTCAGCTACAGGGTAGAGTGACTATATAATTTTAAACGGGAAAAAGTTAAACACAACAGAGCCTATAACGGAGACCCTAAATTTCTTTAGAAAAAATAAGTTTTGGAGCTTTTTAACCCAATAAAGCTATGTCCGTCTGGCCGGCTGGGTAAATGGTTAAGACGATAATAGGAGTATTTCTTAATCAATTTGAATAGAAATTTAACAGTGGCATAAAATTCACTAGTCGCGATATTGGATGGAAAATGGGCGAAAAAGCCACGCCCCCTCAAGTACCTCCCATACAAAATGGCCTATTTCACTAAAACCACTATTCTGTCACTAACTTCATGTTGGAGGGCTCTACGAAGCTAAAATTTGGATGGTATTATTATTTGACAGCGTGTAGTATATACTGAAATAATGGGTCCGCTTGCCCCGCCCCCTCTGGTACCTCTCATACAAATTAGCATAACCTTTTATAGATTCTTGTAGCCAAAAACCTAATTTTTGCTCTGATGTTAACAAAACTTTGCACATGTTAGTTTTTTTACACTATTCTAATGTGGTAACAAAAAGAAGCATATCGGTTCAGATTTAGATATAGCCCCCATATATATGTGTGATTCACGATATATACTTTTTTACAGAGGTATTGAAGTTTGATTATAATTATAAATAATAAATAAACTCCTAACATACAAGTATTTCATATCGTTGGAAAGGGAATGACATAAGGTTTAATAATTTACAAAAATTAATTAAAAGCACATTTTATTTTGGGCATGATTCTGAGTGAAATATAAAATTTGGTCAAAACGTATTTTTTGGAGAAATAATATCTTAAAAGAAAAATAGCGTAAAATTCAAACGGACTGTTATATCTTAACGAAATTTTGGAATAATGTACATAAAATTGTCCTTAAAACAACAAATTACACCATATTGCCATATCTTACAACAAAATACCCAAATTCCCAAAACGGGGAAAATATGTTCCAAAATTCCGAATTTTTTACTAAAATGGCCACACTGTCTTTGTTTATGGCAGGGATGTTGAAATACGTTACGGGTAACTAGTCCACATATGTGATCAAAAAAATATATAATGAGCTTTCTCGTTGGCGCTTTGCGATTTGAGAATTTTCAAAAACAAAAAATTTTTTTTTTGAAAAATTGGGTATTTTTGACTATCCTTGCCGGGGAACCATTTTGCTGAACTGATTCATATTCAACATTAAATACATCTGAATGAACATTTCTATGAGAAATAATAAAGAAAGTGCCACCTCCCGGAAGAATTTTTTTTTTTACAAACGAAAGAATGTTGTCGCCTTTTTGCAAAAAAACAGTAAAAATAGCCCTTTTTTTGGAAACTTTTATTTGCGATGCTTATAACTTTTGATTGCAACAAAATATTTCCATTATTTTTTCAGCAATTTCATTCAGAATTTTATAAGCTAACTAACGATATAAATATCTTTCTTGAATATCTCTTGACCTAAATGAGATAATATGTACATGTAACCATGTTTTTTGAAGGTTTTTCGAAGCACTATCTAAATGCAAAAAATCTTATAAATCGGTTCACAAATGCACATTCCTCAAGCATTTGAAATTTTGAAACACCCGAGGTGGCCAACTTAGGAGGGCCACGCAGTGGCCCCCACATCCCCTAGGGTGCCGAAAAGTCCAAATCATCTCGAAAACACCTCAGCTTTAACTATTTTAAATTTCATCAAGATATCGTTATCCGTTCAAAAGTTACAGAATTAATTCCAAAAAAAACCAAAAAGGAACCACTGTGCGACAATAAGACATGAAAAGCAAAAGCATTACCAAAGTGTCTACCGCAGTTTTTTTGAAGCTGTAGATCATAGCATAAGGATTCTCTGTAATGATGTCAACCATATGTCCTGTGGCAGATATGGTGAGAAAGCTTCTAGTTGATACTTTAAGAGGCATATTGTAAACTATGGTTGCTATGCAAATAGGAAAAATATGTTACTGAATCTTAACCCCTCAACAGCTTCTACCAATGATACCTTAGATTGGGTACGATATTATAATATTGTTATGGAGCAAGTGCAATTTAATCTCCACTTAAGTAAATAGGATCAAGATCTTATCACTATGTAATCACTATAACACGTCATAATAAGCCAAAATGCATCAAAGTTATAAGGCAATGTTATAATGTCTGCGAAGTTTTGTTTATATTTTCTATAAACTTATTTCTCAAAAATAAAACGATTATGATTACGAGTATAAATTTTTGAGCCAAGCTGGGATGTTTTAAAGGAAACAGACAATACTAAACTTGGTTCTGCAGATGTCGTATAAATTTATGTACCCAATTTTTAAAATTGACTACATAATTAACATATGTCTCGTATATCGAAATTATTATCGGTTCCTACACATTTTTGAATTGATTTGTGTTGGAAAACACTGCTTAATACTAAGACGGCTCTTTTACCTTCTACTCATATCCATTACCAATGCTCGGTTTTTATGACATTGCTTAGCTCTAATAAATACTCAAACTTTCGCTTACATAGTTGCTGTCAATGCAATACAAAAATAATTACGTCAATGCTGCTGTGCTGCACGATACGTAAATGATGGAAAATTCTACAAGTAGATAAATACAAATGAGGACATCGGCAATGGCAGCAACAGTTTCCAGAGGACGAAGACAACGACTTCTTGTAATTTATTTAGATAATGAAATAATTTGATTATTACAATCATTGTTGATTGTGCAACACAATGTGGCAGAGACAAGGAGTGCTACAACTTGAAACATTTAATTGCTACAGGTATCTTGCCCGTATCCTGCTGTAGGTATGTTACCCACAAAGTAAGTGCCAAACTAAAAAATACAATATAATCAAGTTTACAAATCGTGCCACAAATGTTGAAGAAGTAGTTTACTGCTTAGGACTAGCAGCCAATGAAAAGCTATGGCATGGCCATGACTACGGACGGGCGGACGGACATACATATAAATGAACGGCTGCAAGGATGATAATATTAATTTGAAAACAACATTTAAGGTAAAATTAAATTAGTTTATTTTGTGTTTACTATCCTAATTCTTATTCACCAACTCGCTGCAAACCAACATTATATGTCTCTTTCGTCTCCGCTCCTCTCACAACGTAATGAATGTTATTTATATAACTAAAATTATGAACTACAATTAAAATCGGTTGACACAGAACAATGGTGTGTGTGAGTGTTTGAGCCGGTTATATTCTTGAATTATTATTATTTTATCTTTTAATTGTTATCTTCCATTTCATTGATGAATGTAAATTATAGCCGGTCAGCCGCTCTTGTTCTTAAGTTCCTCTCAAGGATATTTCACTTTCGTCGAGAAATTAAGTTTGTGTAGTGACGTGAATAATTGAAATTTATGTAATTTTTCTTTATGGTGATTGCAGATGTTGTAAACTACACTACATTCTGAGATAAAAAAAAATGTAAAAAAGGAAAATTAAAATAGCAAATTTAACTCTGATTGTTGAATTTTAAATGGATCTAGATATTTACAAGCTATAATGAAATTGGATTTGACAACTAAGTGTGAATGTGTGAAATAAGTTAAATGAATTTAATTTAAATATGGTGAAAAGTTATCATTACAAAAAAGTTTAATATGAATTTAACAACCAATGTATTTATGTTATTATATGCTATTCGGGTAGGTTTGAGCATTTTGATTACGTATTAAGTTTGTGTTGGGGAAGTTATTATAATGAAATGATATTTCATAGTCTAATATTATATCAAAGTTAACAACACATGATTCCCCGGACGAAATTAAAATAAAAACTAATGCTTTTCATAAACATTTTTATTCTAATTTTTTCTAATTCAATTTTCTTTTTCATCATATGAGTTAATACGCTGGTATTTAATTACTAAAACAACCATGACCTAAATTTTTATGAAGCCATCATTATACCTTCACCCTTAGGGATGAGGGTATATATCATTTGATATGATTTTACTACATAAATTCCGATTTACTCGACTTCTGGATTGTTGCTGTTGACATTATAGAGGAGGCTGTATACCACCGAGATATTCAATGCCTACTCCAACTAACTCTCACGACTACTAATAAAAAAAACATATCCGAAAGCACAACTATAGTCTGCGAAAATTAATTTTTAGCTCATAAGCCCCTACCCTGAGAACCAGTAAATAAAGACCACTTGCGGATTCCTAGCGGGCAGGGGACAACAAACAGAGACTTACCCCCAACTATATTTTTGTTGCCCCAACCCTCCTCTACAAATTAGTTGTTACTTTTACTTCATCTCTTACAAGAACCCGTAGGCAAGCATACTTGCCTATGGTCGTCAATGGGTTAAGTTTAGCAATTTCAACAGGCTTTCTCATGCTACTGATCTTTGCATGTCTGAGTATCGCCGTCCATCTTTAAAAAGTGGTAAGAAAATGGCTTCAGTTATGTTGCCCAATAAAAAAATGGGATTACAAAAGTTTAAGTAATTTAAAGTTTTTTTTTTATTTCCACGCTTCAAAACCCTTCAAAGGTAAGAATGAGCCACAAGTATAAACAACCAAATAGAATACAAACAGATACACAAAGTCACATAATATTTGCAACATACTAAAGCAGTGAAGTGTAATGAAAGTGGATAATACACAGAAGGAAAAACAAGCAACTTATAAGTATATATTGATATAAAACAGAAACAAAATCAAGCAAAGAATACCAACGAAAGCAACAGTAGAAAAATCAACCCACAAATTGCTTCAATGAACCCTCCCACATGCCTTTTATGGAACATTATTATTATAATTTCGTTTTAAGTGTTGGCCTTTCCGAGTACATTAGCAACCACTTACTGACTCACTGCCCTATACACCGCTACCAGGAATACTTAATAATAGTTAATCTACTCACACCCACAAACGCAGTAACTGCAGCACTCAAGATGTTGGCTACACATCTATATACGTATCCTTTTACAATATCTATCGATGGTCTTTCGAGGAATTGCTTTAGTTGTTGCAATGCCAACAACAGCGGTATTCACCAACTTACCAACATTAAATGGTACAGACTCGAGCATAAAACTAAAGCTGCCGACAGGAAATGCAACCAAATGATAAGGATGAAGTTTTCTGTAAAATCCGAACATAAATCGATGATCGTATCATGAGGCTCCACAATGCACAGTGGTCGTCCCCATTGGCCAAAAATACAAAAATTAAGTAAAAATACTGTGGCAACACTATCTCACAATAGATTTTGCTATTTCAAATTACTTTTGTTTTTGCTTTATTTAACCTGTCCTCTTTAAGAATAGCTGCCAAAGGCGAAGATGAAAATAATGTTGTTCCGTAGCGTGAGTAACTTTCAAGTGAAGGTCCAAATTAAAACGTAAAAACCTGTTTAAAAAAGATTGGTTAAACAGTGGAAGAATTAAATATTGTAAAGAATTAAAAACTTAACAGTACTAACTCGAATGTAGAATTAAATTTCACTTAGAGTTTTAGTTGCAAAGTCGATCGAAGTTAACAACCAATTTTGTTGTAGAATGTTTACCAATATTTACAGATTATATGATGTAAATTTCAATTGCGAAAATTTGCGGGTTGTTAAGTTATATTCCATATAACAAAGCGGCCTCACCTCAGCGGTTTTCGGTAAATTTTTTTTTTGATTGTGTACTCTAAGAGAGGTTCTTTAATCCTTTGTCCGACATTGACCAAATTGTATATTTAGTCATAGATTGATGAAATCAATGGATATACCGACTTTGGTGTGCCTACTATGAAATTTAAATTTTCAGGATCTAAGAGAGGTCCTTGAATCCTTTGTCCGACATTGACCAAATTTTAGATTTAGTCATAGATTGATGGAATCAATGGATATGCCAACTTTGGTATGCTTACTATGATATTTAAATTTTCAGGATCTAAGAGAGGTCATTGAATCATTTCACAGATTTAAACAAAATTTTAGAAATTGGTGTCATTAAAAGAGACTGTGAGATGTGCCAAATATTATTCACCTATGAAAACTCCTTCTATTTTTGGCTGCTCTTTGTATGAAACGGCAACCACTGTGCAATGTTGTACAGTTGCATGCGAAAGCGTTGATTTTGTGCCCATGTTGAAGTCTCACCTTTGGCAGAGGGGAGAAAAAGACAAACAAACAAGCTAGGGTGCAGTTATTCATTAACACATAACTATGAAAGTACATGTACATGTGTGGAGGGAGGTATTGTTGTTAAATTTTGAATGTAATAGAAATGCATACACAATTACTAGATAAAATCGTAAGATTTTTAGATTGCACTAATATTTGCTTAAAGTCGTAAAAAATCACCAATCCGAGCAGACATTTTATTGCTATGATAAGGACATGTGATGACCAAAATAACGTATGTCAAAAAATCTTTGCGGCAATTTGAGATGTGGTTCATCGTTTAAGAGGATTTTGGTTAACAAAATAAACTATAATTATTAGTACTATGGACAAAGGGCACACAAGATAATGCTTGGCTTATGGCCGAAGACGTCTTGATGTGGTAAAATTTTTACGTTGCCTTTTTCGGTAACTACAACTCATTAAATTTACATTATATTGCATAGTAGCCAGTTACTTGAACCAAAGCCCCTGTGAAGTACTAAAGAATTTAACAAATAACAATATCGTTAATCATTCTATGGATAAGATAACAATTTATTTCATCTACTAACGGTTCACAAGTCATCAAAATTAATGTATAAATACAATGATACTTTATATTATGTAAATTTATAAAGCCTCCACCAGAAAGGCGGAAGTCAATCCCGTAAATGTTTGCTAAAAGTAATTGAGTTTACTCAGGACAAAGAAAAATGCGATATATCCTTCCTCTTCATGACTTAGTTAAAAAATCTATATATATAAAAATGGTGGCAAAAATGTATAGCAATTCATCAATTGAGAACGGCTGGGCTTTTTTGCTCAAACTTTTTTTTAGTTGTTCGTTATTGCCAGGAGAAGGTTTATGTGAATGAAAATTTTGGGAAAATTTTCCGGAAAAGTCGGAAAATCGGATAATTGGAAAAATCAAAAATTGCCTTTTTGTATGGAAAATTCAGGAAAAACTCAAAAAATTTAGATTTTTTCGGAAACATTTTGCACCGCAAATTGAATTTTTGTATTACATTTTGTGTGTAATTGATTCGTTGTGGCTTTTCGGTTGGAAAAATTTAAAATGTTGGTAGGAAAATTATGGAAAAATTCCAAAACTTTAAATTTTTGATCGACGATATTTTACATTTTATTGTAAGTTTTGATAATTTTGAAATGTGAAAAATTCGTATAATTATTCCGAAATGACTTTTCGAATAGAAAATTAGAAAATTCTTGGTGGAAAATTCCGGAAAAAAATCGACAATTTTTGATTTTTTCGACGAAATTTTTCATTGTATCGCTTGATTTGATGATTTTAGACAACGTAAAGATGAAAAATTCTTTATGGTGCTTGAAAAATTTAGGAATATTGTAAAATTTATTATGTTGAAATGTTAAATGCAAAATGGTAGAACAATTTTAAAATCTTCTGCATAAGCATAATGCATTGGTCCGATTGTTCAAAACCACATTGAATACAATGCATTATGACGTCCACAAAATCATTATCAGAGCAGACAAGAGACCCTCTGGATGCCATGTAAGACAATTCAATGCTCCCACTATAAATGAAGACGCAGTGGTGATTGTTGCGTAGAATGTGGAATTATGCGATATTGTTCCCAAGCTTCGGGATGGTGGACAAGTTGGACGAGATGGCTGACGACATTTGCACAGAGTTCGCACGACAACTTCCAATTTCGATCTTGAAATTATCTTCTGATCATAGACATGTGCTTGCTAATATGTGGCAGTCTACTGTCGAAATTGGGAATACCAGCGCAAAATCGTTCAATGCATGTTGCATTCAATCGCGAATTGCAACAAGAACAAGACTTTGATCGAATTGAGCTGACTGAAAGAGTCCGAAGAAATGTGGCGCTCTTAACTGCCGAGCAAACGAACGTGTATGATTTAATGATGAATGTTGTTGACGATGGAACGGAAGCATTTACTTTCTCGATGATGCCGGTTGGACAGCTAAGACATTCGTAATTTCTTTGATTCTGGCAACAATTCGGTCAAGATCGCGATTGAGTTAGCTGTTGCATCCTTTGGTATTGCTTCCACAATCGAACTGAACATTCCGCTTTCATCTCACGGTTGACAACACAACGTGTAGCGAAATTGTTGCGAGAATGCTTAATCATTATTTAAAATTAATGCACGATGGCGCATAAACGAGCATTGGAGGCATATGACCGAACGATGAAAAATTTTCGTGTCATTTAACGAGAATGAGGCGAGCAACTATTCGACAGAATTTTTGAACTCTCTAGATGTGCCAGTTGTGCATTATGTGCAGCTGAAGGTGGGATCGATAATGATCATTTTGCGGAAACTGAATCATCCGAAATTGTAATTAAAGCGACGATCATCAAGGGCATATGCAAAGGAGAGGAAGTCCTTATCCCTCGAATCTATTATTCCAACCGATCTTCCCTACCAATTCAACTCCTCATTCGATTCGGCTTTTGCGATTACAATCAATAAATCGTAAGGCCAATCATTGGAAATTTGTGGAATCAACCTCGAATTTCCCTGCTTTTCACACGGTTAGCTGTGTGTTGTTTGTTTGCGTGTTGGCAAACAGTCTTCATTGTTTGTTTTTACGCCGGAAACAGATCGGAAAACATTTTATATCAGATCCCTCTTCACAGATTTCGATTAAATTCAAGTAAATCAGATTAAAACTTGAACTATCTGTGTTTTACTATTATATAAAGGCGTTACCTTAGGAGCGAGACGAAGTTTGCCGGGTCCAAAGTTGTATGGCAGAACAACGTTTGCCGGGTCAGCTAGTAAAGTATAAAAAGAAAAGCAATACATCAACATCGTATTAAAAGTTCGATATTATGGATTTAAAATATAAGAAATTGTGTTATCTATAGCTTAAAAATTAAGTATTTCGTCATTAGTTGAAATCCAATGAAATATTTTAATCTACATTATCAAAGTAAAGATTCTTGTACATTGCATTAGATGATTCTTTCAGTATTTGCCAATCCATTTGTTGTAATTATTTCTCCAACAAGTCGACTTGCATAATGTGTTCGTTTGTAATATATTTCCTATTAATTAAAGATTTGTATTCCATTGTTTGGTTTCCTTTGGCACAAATAAACCGGCCTCTATCCCTAGAACCTCTCGAAAATTTCTGTGGTATGCCGTTCGCACATATACATAGCCAGGCAATAAATATGCTAATATAAACACATGTAAATGTAGTGTATGTTTGGGTAGTGTTTGTGTGGATTTGTGGCTACACTTACATTCAATTAGTTTTGCAAATATGCCACGTATATCATGTTGCAACATTCCAAACACTCCAGACAATGAAAAAACTGTCACGGCGCCGAATAAAATCAGAAGACCATACGTTAGACGAAATAATAGATAATTAACAAATATTTCCGGTAAGCTGGATGAGATGAATCCACCAGTGTGTGAGAGAGCCAGGACAGCAAATCTAGAATGAAAACGAAGCACAAACCAAATATATGAAATTTCACCTTAAAATTAGTTAGAGCATATGCGGTGGTACGTCTGTGTGTATGTTAGATAGTGTTACACTTTTTAATTAATAGAACTGTTTTGAAATACTGATCCACCCCTCCCGTTGTTGTTGTTGTTGTTTGTGTTCACTCTGCTGAATTTAAAATTGATTACAGATCAGAGGAGCGAAACTTTTAATCCTCTTGACATAAGTAGCTACTACAACTAGAAGCTGTTGAAAATTCATACATATATGTAGATTATTTAATGCACACACACACTTACACATTTTATTTTGCATAGAATAAAACTTATAGGAACATTTTGTTTACAACAAATTAAATGCAAAGTTTAAAATATGAGCTACCAACATAAAATAATGCGAACATGTTTACGAATATTTTGAAGATGGCAAGTGAAGTATACAAATTTCATAAATTCTTGTTGGCAACACTATGCGCGAAGCAAATAAATGGTTGATATAACAACATACGCTGTTTGCATATCGCCGAATTATTCAATAACAACAAGTTGATTTAATAATGTTCAAAAGTAACAAACTATTACCTTACACAAGGTTCTTGCTGCGCCAAATAATAATGCTATCTTAACTTATTTTGTATAATTCACAGTAAAATAAATTTAAAGGACGTGGCATGATGGTTAGAACACGCGACTACCATGCGGCAGACCACAGGTTCAACTCTTGGCTCCAGTCATCTTAAAAGAAAATAAAAGAATTCTTTTATTGTCGGCTCCCCTCGAATGTTGTCGATAGCAACTTCTCAGTACCAGCGTCGAGTCAATCGGCATGTCTTGTAAGAGCTTCTCAAACAGTGACGTTCGCATTCGTCGATAAACAAGTAGGTGCCGTTAGTTGTGAATCTAAAAATAGAAAGCGTGATAATTCACAACAACGTGAGAAGCTATTCCATACCTCATTCATTAGTATAAAGGGAAATTAAGTAAGTAAGTAATTAAGTAAACTTAACTGAATTTCGAAAAAGGAATTTATTCTTAACATAAGGTAAACTTTATTCCAAAATTTTACACTAATTTGCTTCCTATGCATGAAATATAGTAAAACTTCTCTTAAACAATGATTACAATTTTCATGAAGTACATCTAACGACCCAGAAATACGTCAAATTTGGTGCAAAACATATGATTTTATCATAGGCTTGTAATACTGCTCTGGACTTGTATTTTTCATCCTAATGTACGTCATGAAGTAATGAATTTCAACTCGCAAAGATTGTAGTTACCATTGATCCTTAAAACGACGTGGCGTGCAATTTGCGCCACTCAAATAGCCAATCCGATAATAAAAATTAGTTGTTATAAAGCACGTCTGGAGGCTCAAATCGGCAATCCCGATACCAGACTCAGATAAGATCGGCCAGTCACCGGTCTGTCTTAAGTCACACTGATTTCAGAAACAAAAAGAAATGAAAACCAAAATTATCCCCAACTGTTGACAACCTTTAGCTAGCACGATCCGGACCATGGAATATTAGAACGTATATTCGAAACAAGGTGGCTGGTAATGGCATCATAACGACAGACAAAAATATCACCTTCTTGTACCAAGTATACTTAATACATCTAGCGGCATAGGCTTTTTACTTACCAAAGAAGATATGAAGGCTCTTATTATGTGACAGCCATATTCAGATAGGTTTATATCCATGTGACTTCTCACTCGTGCATGCAATATAACGTGCTGCCAACGTTATGCCCCCACGGAAGTCTCCGAATCCAGACACAAAGAAGACTTCTGGATGGGAAAATAAAGGCCACATTGACGACACAAGTGGGTCCAAATAACACAAATATGGGAAACGTAATGGGATCTCACAGATGGGACAAATGAACGATAATAGAAAACTTTTCACCGAAACGGCTTCACTATCTTCCCTCACAGGGAAGTGCACAAAGTAACATGAGTTTCCTCGAATCACCGAACAGAAATCCAAATTGAACACATTGCGATAAGCAGAAAGTGACGTGGTTCATTAATGGATGTACGCAAAAGGCGTGGTGCAGATTGAGCTTCAGATCACCACTTGCTAGTAGGGGAGATACGACTGAAAGTATCTGCAATCTGGCAACAAAAAACACAGTCTCTGCCAAGGCGATATGACGTAGTCAAACTTAAGTCCACTCATGTACGCGAAAGCAACATCGATTCCCTAAGGACCCGGTATAAAGTTCTACCGAACAACTGTAAACAAAAACATTTTTTCAGAGAGCGCGTAACAACATCTCGGTTACCCACAACGTAAGCGTAAAGTGTGGATATCAGATGAAAGATGCCATAAACCCTGCCGGAACTATTGTTTCAAAATCGTATCTAAATGCTAATATGCCATCTTAGATCTCCTGATAAAAACATATGTTTAGACGGAAAACATGACCTCTGAATCCTAGGCTGCTGCCGATACACACAGAAGTAGAGACCTGCTAGGATTGCAAAACAGATTTCAGGGTATGATCGTCAACCACATACCCACTAAAAGATCCGAGTTGGAAAAATGACACGTCCGAGGAGCGGCAATTGACAATATAGTCCCACTACGATGCAGACATACTGTCAATTCCGCAACCCATAAAGCCACTGCTCCTCTCGCGAAATTAGAGCTGACATAAGTACAGCCTGCCCAGATGAAACCGAGATAGCCGATGCTATTCGTTCACTGAAACTCGGAAAGGCACCAAGTGTAGACAACATTAACGCCAAATTGCTTAAAGCCGATCCAACTACCAGCGCATCCATTATCTGACCCATTATCGAAGACTTTTGGTTATCCCATTTTCTTCCACTAGAACTAAGTGAGAGAGAAAGGAGATCTCACAAAAAGTAAAAACTGGAATAGCAAAACACTCTAAACTATGATCTACAAGAGCCACAAAACATTAAAGCATCGTTTTATAACGATTTTACGTACAATACGATGAGAAAAATATCCAAATTTCATACAATTTGTATGTGGGTACCCGGGTACCGCTGTCACTCTGGAGAAGTTGTTTATTTTGTCACTCACATAAGGGTTAATATGTTATATCTTTATTTGATAACCGCTCGAAACGAGGCCCATATCTTTATTCAAGGCTAGTTAAGGGCTACATTTAACTTATTTTACATTTTTGACCCCAACCTCAATTTTAGTTTTTTAGTTTTTGGCGGTGTCTACGGTGACCTATTGATTTTTAAAACCTCTTTTAAAACCTCTACCGCTGTCACTCTGGAGAAGTTGTTTATTTTGTCACTCACATAAGGGTTAATATGTTATATCGTTATTTGATAACCGCTCGAAACGAGGCCCATATCTTTATTCAAGGCTAGTTAAGGGCTACATTTAACTTATTTTACATTTTTGACCCCAACCTCAATTTTAGTTTTTTAGTTTTTGGCGGTGTCTACGGTGACCTATTGATTTTTAAAACCTCTATAACTTTTTTGTTAATCAATAAAAATGTTTACTTTAAAAGCGGAACTTTCATATTTTTTTGAGGTCTTTACGAATTTTATCAGAAATAGACACATAAAGGGTGTAACAAAAGAAGTAAAAAAAATCGAAAACTAAAATTGACATCGGAGTCTTAAATGACAAAATGGCATAATGTAGCCCTTGATTAACCATGAATAACGATATGCGCTTCATTTCGATCGGATATTAAATGAAGAAACAGCATAATAAATACTATTTCGGAGAGCCGTAGGGTGCAAGCATCCGAAAAATTTGATGTCCACAAAATGTTGTTAGACAAACTACAAAACTAGGGGGAGAAAACATAGACAAACTACAAAACTGGGGAGAGAAAACATAAGCATTTTTTTTCGATCTTATCTAATGGACATCTCCCAAAGCCACCTTAAAACTAAGCTCCGCCTTACCTCTTTAAATGTGAAACCTACATTCCTATACAGCTGTGAGTCAAGGAATTGCACAGCAGGTGACATACTATCACTGCATGCTTTTTGTAAACGTTGTCTGCGAAAGATGATAAAATTTGTTCGACAAATGTAATTTCTAATAGAGACCTCTGGCATAGAACTGGCGAAACAACAATCTGCAACGAAATTACGAAGATGAAATGATGGTGCAAGATAGATCCCGATGGAAGAATTTGGTATGAGTCGTTGTTATAAGTCGTTCGGTATAAGAATTATCCACCCCCAAGATCATGACGTCATTCGGCAGAGGTCATTCTACTTACGCGAGCACTATCAAAATACCGATTATTCGATTACAGTGTAACAAAATTATGTGCTCGTTACAGCATTCGGCATAAAAATTATTGATTCAGTTGATTTTAACTGAGTGCAGAAGTTCTGGAGGACAGGTTCTACGTGTAGCAAGATACATTATTAGTCTATTCTTTTATGAATATCAACGTGAACGTTCTGTTACAGTGAACATAATAGAGCGGCCACGAAACACCTGTCAAGCAGTCATTGACAATTTTCACTCCGGGTTGCAGCAGTGTCATAATGGTCAAGGATTACATATAAATGAAGTATTTTTTTTTAAAAAGTAAAATCCTCATCTGTCTGCTTTCATACAAAGTAAAAAATGTTTACACCATATATCTAGTTTTCTTTCATCATCGTTTAAAAATTCAAATATTGTTGGTGCACCCTAATTCATTCTGATAAAACAGCATTCAAAAACAAAAAACGTCTTAAACTTAAATAAAACTATAGTTCTTAAAAATATATTTTCTAGGACACTTCACAACGCACACTACGTTACCCAACTAACAGCCGAGAGTATCTACTAAGAGTACCGAGAGTATCTACTAACTTTAAGATTTACATATATTTATATTAATGTATATATACATAAAAATATATTGGAGTCTGAGTATGTATTACCGTCTTCTATTTAAGCAGGGAAATACGTATTTAAGATTTACATATATTTATATTAATGTATATATACATTAGACCATTTCGTTTTACCAATTTTTTCGAAAAGTCATTGGGATAATATATTTTCTAATTCTACTTAAAAAAACAAAAATTTTGGTATATAAAACTTGAAAATTGATCAACGTTTAGGGGTCGCGCAAAATCGTTTAAGGTTTTTGGCTGCAAAAAGGCTTGTTTCAAAAATACTGATTTACTTATGTGATTAAAAGTTTTGATACGCTTGACCGATTTTAATCAGATTAGACTTGTTTTAAAGGTAATAATATTTCGCACATTTTTTGTGAAGACATCAAAACATTTCAGATAGTAGTTTGAGTTTAAGAACCCTTCAAACCTAAAAATTTTAAAATTTTAATTCAAAGTTTACCTACTTTTGCCCATTAAAAATTTTTTTTTTTTGTTTTGGGTCTATTTTTTGGATATCTTTAAATGCACAATTGACAAACACTTTCTAACGATACTTTTGATGTATGACAGGACCATGCAAATGACATATGTTCAGCAGCAGCAATAATAATCAATAGTGATAAAAATTAAACTAAAACTGTGTACTATGTATATTTTTAGTAAGGAAAACGATTTAGGTAATTAAAAAGAAGATACGATAACAAATTGGATACGATAACACCTTTTGTGTTCTTTTTGTATGTTTTATTGCGTTTTTAGATGACTTGTACTAATTAGTTTTGCTGGTTATTATCCTTCGTCAAAGTGTTGTTCACAGTTTTAATAAACCCAATAGCAATCGTTGACAACGCTGATATTTTTCACAATTTCTTTAATCCGTTTAAAATTCTTATTCTTGGGCCAATTTGACGGGTGGATAGCAAGAAAACCGCTGTCTACTCCAATAATATCGAAGAATTTCATAGTATTTTCTGAAATCATTTTTGTAACATTTCCTTCGCAATCTTGGTCACCAGGATGCTTTAATGCAGACGTAATTTTAATTAAAGTTCCTTTGGTATGCGTGGGGTCGAAAAGAAAAAAGCCGAACGCGATGTCACCTTTATACCATGAATGCCACACAAAAGTTTTGAGTGCAACATTTGCTATCATTTCATTTGATTTGCGGTATTTTTTTTAGATTTTATCAACAAAATGTCGTTTAATGGGGCTTGTGTTGCAAGGGGACACGTAAACCAGTTTTGAACGTAAATTTTGACCACAAAAATGTTGATCTGAATTAATCCATTTAGCTCATCACTAGCGAAATAGTAAAAATTTCAGCAACAATTAAAAATTCTATTCATTATATTATACGTCAAAAGTATCGTTAGGAAGTGTTTGTCAATTGTGCATTTAAAGATATACAAAAATTAGAGCCAAAACTAAAAAAAATTATTTTTTAATTGGCAAAAGTAGGTAAATTTTGAATTAAAATTTTAAAATTTTTAGGTTTGAAGGGTTCTTTAACTCAAACTACTATTTGAAATGTTTTGATGTCTTCACAGAAAATGTGTGAAATATTATAACCTTTAAAACAAGTCTATTCTGAACAAAATCGGTCAAGCATATCACAACTTTTAAGCATATAAGTAAATCAGTATTTTTGAAACATGCCTTTTTGCAGCCAAAAACCTTAAACGATTTTGCGCGACCCCTAAACGTAGATCAATTTTCAAGTTTTATATACCAAAATTTTTGTTTTTTTAAGTAGAATTAGAAAATATATTATCCCAATGACTTTTCGAAAAAATTGGCAAAATGAAATGGTCTAATATACATACATATATATTAGAGTCTGAGTTTGTAACTATTATCGTCTTATTATAAATTTCCCTTCTCTTTAAGCAGGAGCTTTGCAAAACTTTAACCAACGTTTTAGTTCTCCCCTTACTAGTTACGAATGGGGAGATACGAAATAATTTATGTATATATGACACATGTATCATTAGCATCTTATTAGGGTACACACACACACACACACTGTGTGTTATATACCGAGCCGTTTATATGACAAATTAAAATTTTAATTATGACAACCACACAGATACGCAAACACGTCTGAAACACACACATGCAAATACTTACACTACATTAAATGCAAAACATGCATCAGCTTCTTACTCTGCATGTAGCGCATTAAATTGGCCTCCAGACGGCGTATATTGAAGATAACATTTGTTGTGCTGCCAGCTACAGGAAGGATGAAACAGCAAATGCTGGCAACAGAAGCCAATTTCTCTACTATATTAATTTTCTCCTTACAGTTGCTTTGAAATTGAATTGTTGACATGACGTACCTAGTTGATAACACTATGTGCAATTGATGCAGCGGCGCTCATGGAGGCAAGACAAAGACTAATTAGCAATACCAATTAAATTTTAATTAAAGTGCCACCATTGGATGGAAACATTACCAGTGTCAGTGCGCTAGTGCCAGCCAGTATCAGCGCCCACACAACAACCAATCATGTAGCTATCACTTACCGGCTATTAAAATATTCGAACAACCTTTGCTTGATGCCCAACTACTGGCGACTGAATGGGATGAGGACCCGCATCTTAAAGAATGACACCGCCCGGACAAAAGGCATCCAATGTGTTCACCAAATAACTCGCATTTAGGAAACCATACAAGTTCTCGTCACCGGCACCCAGAGCAACCACGAATAGATTGTACACGAATAGTATTGACTTGAAACACGAACGTTGGCTTTGGTGCCAAATGCCGCATATGATGCCGGATATACGTGGTATTCTTATGAAACTTTTTGAAATTGGTACAGCTGGTTTCAGGAAATCAAACATTATAATATGCTTATGTATCCAAGAGAGGGGAGGAGCAAGCTATCACTCTATGTCTCCGCATTATGTATGACAGCAGTTGTTGATCTCTTGGGGTGAACAACGTGAATACGTGGCTGAGTTGGAATATGCAACTTATACGATTCGTATTATTCAAATTAAAGGCAACCGCAATTTTTCCTCTTGAATGCCAAAGAGATAGGCTTTGGTTGTGCTTAGTGATGCTTGTTGGGTGTTCCCTACAAATGAGAGAAGAATGTTATTGTGGTTATTAAATAACTTGCGATTGCTGACAACAGGAGGAAGGTAAGGAGAGTAGGAGCTGGAGCAGAGGGAGACATTTTTCAAATCTAAAAAGATTTTCTGCATAGCTGTCGATTTACTACATCAACGTCGTATAATGCTCGGCATTTTGAAATATTATACGGATTTGTAAAAACTTTTGCTGATGCTTCTGTTTTGAAATACCAAACGTGAAGAGTCACCGAGTTCATCATTAAAGAGTTTTTTTATCATTTGTTTGCTTGGAGATTGTGGATTATTTTAAAGGTATGTGTGTTGTTTGTCAATGTTGTTGTTTTTTATTTTATAAATTAAAGTTTCAGAGTTCCGGGAAATATAAAATTTTTTGCTGATATCTTTGTCCAGGACATGAATTTTACTTGGTTTCATTCTATTGAAACTGGTATTATACACAAAGTTACAAGAATGTCGTGAATACCGAAATAAAGGACTGGGATTTGTATGCTGTAGAATTCAGCACACAGTCCAAAGGACTAACGTAATATTATCTATTCGATTCGTTTGGATGGTTCTATGGATTGGAATTTTGGTTGGGCTGCCATATGGATATTTGGCCAATAAGGCTACAATTGTGGGAGACATGGTTTTTTTTCTAGCGGCAAACAATGTCCTATCAATACTAAGTTACAAGTATGGAACTCTAAGGCTTAGGCAATGACCAAAAGTTTTAATATCTTCTCTCATTTACCATTGGCCAGATTTGATACTATTTCACCACATCCACTGCATATTATCCTGTTAAGTTGAGGCAAGCAAATTACTTCCTGCATCTTGCTAACAATTTAAGAGATGTGAAGTTATCTAGGTCAAATATTGAATTCAGGAATATTGCTAGTAGCAGCATGACTTTCAGAAGATTGTGACTCCCATCACTGCTGGTATATTATACACCAGTCAACTAACAACATCCCTTATCGCGAATATCTCTGCCTTGTATACACTACAGTGATCAGACAGTCGAAGAGATATGTACATTAGGGGTGCGATAGTGTTATCTGGAGATCCTTAGTAACAAGATTTGGATACCAGTCACCCCCTAAAATTGTTTGTTTAGAAAAAAAATGCCTGAATCTAAATTTGGGGGAGGTGAAGTGGTGTTAAATTACAGCACATCGTGAAGGGAAGTTGGTGGTGAAGGGAAAGAAATCCACATCAAGCCGTGTAACTGCCCCCAGTAATTTTTCCCTCCTAACATTTTTGCCAAACATACCTACTCCCGTTTTCACCCCCTATGGGAGCTCCCATAAAAAAAATCAAATTTGTATAAATTTTGCCCCCCACTGATCTAACTGCCTGAAAGGTGCGCCTAGAGGAGTCAAATGTCTGACTAACCCCCAATATTTCTGCAACCCCAACAGTTTCTCAGAACATATCTACCTTCTATCTTCAACCCTTAAGGTGATCCTCATAATATTATTTTTAATCTTTTAAAGTATATTTTAAGAAACCAGCTGCTGCCGCTTCCATTGTGCCTCGTAGAGGGGAAAAAAGTACGACCAACCCCAGTAATTTTTCCCTCCTAAGATTTTTGCCAAACATACCCCCTAAGGAGGCTTCCATACAAAAATAAAATTATTATACAATTTTCTACCACCGCTTTAATTGCCTTTAAGGTGCCCTAGAAGGGTAAAATGTATGACCGACCCCAGTTATTTTTCCCTCCTAAGATATTTTCCAAACATACTCACCGCCATCTTCAACCCCTAAAGGATCTCTCAAAATGTTATAAAATTTTCTCTCACCCTTGGGGTAGTCTGCGCCGAGATGAGTCAAATATAATGTAATATAATGAGTGCTAAAGTTTTTATTTAAACTTAAGGGTTTCTAAAAACTTTTTCTTGATATTATGTGTAAACTTTAAAACATAGATGAAACATCAGGTGCTTATTTTTATACAGTTTGCAATGACGGAATGATTTTGCATAAGCGGATTTTTAGTGGGGACCAGGGTCAGCATCAAATACATTTCTCCGGCGATTGTTTTTGACAGATGTAAGACATCGGACGTAACAACATTACGTATATTGATTGCTGCGGCAGGATCTTTTTAACCTGACCCGAAGAAGTATGTCATAAATCGGAAGTCTCTTTGAAATGACCGTACTAAAAATAGACAACAGGTTACTGCATTTGTTAGGAAACCACACAGTTGGTGGACTCGAATTATTTCAATGTACACTGGGATGGCAAAATGTTGTCGAACTTACCAAACGGCGGTAATAATCATTTGATACGACCCAAAGTGTAACACATAGAAGGAGTCACTTTAAACCCTAGGTTTCTTTGAACCAAATTCAATTCAAGTTAGACCCCAAGTATCTTAAGACCAAAATCGTATCAGGACCTTTTAAGACGATTAAGCTATGTCCGTCTGTCTGGCTGGATGACTGGTGAGCAGGATAACTCGAGTAAACCTTAACTGATCGGTATGAAAATTTACCAGTATTAATATTTTTCAAATCGAAGTAATAGAATTGTAAATGGGCATAATAGCCCCACCACTTCTGGTTCATCCCATACAAAATTACATATTTTTTGATAATAAATATTTTTCCCATAACTTCCAAACGGAGAACTGGATGAAATTTGAATTTCTTCAGTTTAATTATCTTGTAATTGTAAACAAACTTTTAAAAAACCTTAACCTTTGCCACGCCCGTTCTGATACATCCCATACAAATGACAGAATTTACCCTCATAAATTTATATACGTATCTATTTTATACCACCACCCTAAGGGATGAGGGTATATATCATTTGATACGACCCAAAAGTGTAACACATAGAAGGAGTCACTTTAGACCCTAGGTTTCTTTGAACCAAATTCGATTCATGACTTTTTAAGTCGTTTGAGCCATGTCCGTCTGTCTGTCTGGCTGTCCGGCTGGTGCGCACGATAACTTTCGAAAGACGCAACCAAAAGTTTTGAAATTTTGCATCAGGTGCTTATTTTTGAAATTTCTTCAAAACTACTTACGGTATTGCAAATGGGCTACATGGCCCCACCCCTTCTGGTACCTCCCATACAAATACATCATTCCGCCCACTTTAGAAATCGAGTAATAACATCAATACGCCCAACGGGATCGTACCAAAATTCCGTACTTAGTAAAGCTATAACAGGTTACAGTTTTGAAAGAAAAATTGGAAGTCTAGCAACGCCCCTTCTAGTACCTCCCATACAAATGTACATTTCCGCCCACTTTAAAGATGGAATAGTAATATCAATACTAAAATTCTTTTTTTTAGTAAAGCTATAGCAAGATATAGTTTCTGAGAAAAAAAATTGGAAGTCTAGCCACGCGCCATCTGGTACCTACCATACCCATCTGGTATCACCCACTTTAGAAATCGATTAATATTATTAATAGACCTAACGCGATCGTGCCCAAATTCTGTATTTAGTAAAGTTATAACAGGATAAAGTTTTTGAGAAAAAATCTGGAAGTGTAGACACGCATCTTCTGGTACCTCCCATACAAATGTACCACTCCGCCCACTTTAGAAATCGAGAAATAATATCAATATAGTACAAATTTTTTTGTTTGTTTACTGATTTTGTCAACTAAATTATCTACCCCGTTAAGAATATTTTACTTTTAATATTTTGTATTTACAAGTGAAATCTAAGAAACCATATTTACCCCACCCATTAGAAATTATGAATTCTTTTGAAATTTTTGTGCAAATTTATTAGAGAATTTTTCATTGATTCTCAGATGGTCCCTTTCGGTAACCCCATAACAAATTACCATATGAATTTAACATTTTATATTTGTGAGCTGTAACCTTTTCTACAGTTTTACTACACGTCTCGTCTGACCATACGACCGAAAGTCGTATGGGTGATGGTATTTCTCAGTCACTTCACCTAATGTGTGTTCCAAACAAAGACTAAAATCATATCTCAAATAAATACCCGTTGCACAAGTTTTCTTAACTTTCCACGCAGACATAGCCACAGCTACGGCCACAAACTGTAACTTTTCTAAACGAAAACTTTTTCAATCAGTGATCTGAGTTTGTGGCATTTATACTCTACCGCTTTTGAATGCCACCACCAGCTACCCCGCCTCCCTTTGAAACTATTACTACAAGTGCTCCAATCCTTTTGTTTGTTTAATAAGATTACATAGGATTCGTAGTGGTTACTACCCCGGCCATTGCTTTAAGGGAATGGAGCGGAAGAACTAACGGAAAAAGGAAAGGAAGCAATAAAGGTCATTATAATTGTACTGGTCTACTCTCGTATACTATCCGACGATCTTTTGATGAAGCAAATATTCATTAAATTTTCTAAATGGGCGTTATTTGATAACAGTTTAATTATTGTTTAACTAAAAATTTAATGAAAGAAATAATTAAAGAAAAAAAAAGAGAAAATAAAAATGAAATAGGAAACAAAAATTATGCAAAAGTTTTTAATTGTTTGTTCACTCCTATTGAGTTTCTGTTGTTTTCATTGCGTTGAATCTTCTATATATATAAAAATGGTGGCAAAAATGCATAGTAATTCATCAATTGAGAACGGCTGGACCGATTTCCGGGAAAATTCGAAAAATTTTAATACTATTTTTCGACGCAAAAAATTTGCTTTTTGTCGTACGATTTGATAGTTTTGAACGATGTAACTTGCGAAAAATTTCGGATAATTATTCCGAAATGACTTTCCGAATGGAAAAATAAATAAATTCTTGGTGGAAAACTCGGAAAATTCCGAAAAAATCGAAAAATTTAATTTTTCGGCAAAATTTTGCATTTCATCGCCTGATTTGAGGTAAATCGCAAATTAAATTTTTTTCGGTTTTCGAATGGAAAAATAGAAAGTTTTAGTTGGAAAATTAGTAATTAGTAACACCACCTTATCTCGGAATACTAAGAAACAGCTTTACCAGGTGCTAATCTTACCCGTTCTTTTGTATGCTGCCGAATCATGGGTGCTTACGAAAACGGACATACAAAACCTGGGAGTATTCGAGAGAAAAGTACTCCGAAAATTTTATGGACCTATCTGTGTCGACGGCGAGTTTCGCCATCGGATGAACCATGAGCTGTATGAGCTTTACCACGACATCGACGTAGCTGAAAGAGTCAGAATGCAACGACTACGATGGCTGGGTCATGTTGCCAGGATGGATGTAAATGCTCCAGCGAGAAAGGTGTTTGAAGGCGAACCTGAAGGACGGCGCAGAGCAGGGAGACCCAAACTCCGTTGGAAGGACCAAGTGGTAGGCGACGTGCCACCATCTGGTAGGACTAACTGGAGAACACACGCACAAGACCGAAACGTGTGGAATTCTTTAGTACTTCAGGCCTCAAACTTATGAACCATGTTCGTAAGTTGTAATGGGCCACTTAAGTAAGTAAGTAAGTAAGTTTGAAAATTATGGAAAATGCCAAAAAAAATTATTTATTTTTCTAAAAAAATTTGCATCTTATCTTATGTATTGGTAATTTTGGACGATGTAAATGTGAACAATTATGACTTTTTGAATGGAAAAATAGAAAAATTCTTGGTGGAAAACTCGGAAAATTCAAGAAAAAAATCGAAAGATTTGGATGCCTTCGACGAAATCTTCCATTGTATCGCTTGATTTGATGATTTCAGATGACATAAAGGTGCAAAATTTGTTGTGTTGCTGAAAAATTTCGGATTATTGTGAAATATAGTGTGAAAAATGTATAGTAATTTATCAAGAGAGAACGTTGGCCCAGTTTGCTCAATTTTGGAATTTGCTCAATTGGCAGGAATTTTTTATGCGAGAAAAATTTTCGGAAAAATTTTCGGAAAATCTTTAGGAAATGCCGAGAAAATTGTGTGCAATTGTTACGAAATGGCTTTTCGAATGCAAAAATAGAAAATTATTAGCGAAAAACTCGGAAAATTCCGGAAAAGCGCAAAAAATTAGATTTTTTATCGACGAAATTTTGCAGTTTTCGCATGATTTGATGATATCTATATTAGGGATGTAACGAATGTGCTTTAGCGAATGCGAAAGCGAATATTGGAATATTTTTTTTGCGAAAGCGAATGCGAATGCGAATACTTACTTTTGGTTTTTGCGAATGCGAATGCGAAAGCGAATATTCCAAAATTGTTTAGCGAATGTCAAAAAATGGTTTACGTAAACGAATAATTTAGTTTCATTCCTACTGTCTGCCTTTTCAAATGAAAATATGTCTTGCAGTTAAGTTATTAAACATAAAATATTTATTTCAAAGTAAAACAAAAACAAAAATATATATAATTCTCAGAAATTCAGTCTTTAACAGACATCCGATATTAATACCAAAATACGGTATTTTTTAATTTTTTCCTCATAAAAAAACGAACTTACAAGTTCAAAATCAAAGGTTTATTTGAATTGTTCTATTTGAATTCAACAAATGTTCGAAATTATATTGAACTCTTGTGTTCAATAAAAAATTTTCAACCGATGAAAAAACTAAATAACGAACAATTGTTCAAAATAAAGTTATTTATCATTGTTGAAAAAAATATTTAACGTTCATGTACAAAAAAATAATGAACTTTTAAATATCGTACCGAAACTGGAATATCAAAAATATTGTCTCGACCAAATTAAACGCAAGAAATATGTTTGTATTAAGATAAGTCATAACTATACAAATGGAACACAGCATCTTAAGAATTTCAACAAATATTTTTGGGAGAAAATCTAAAATTTCAGAAAACTCTTAGAGCTATGTATTTTCCCTTATATCTAATGAATGAGATATGATCGATACTATACCATCGCCAATAACAGAGGCCAGGTATTTTGAGTTTTGCTGAATACTGTGAAATAATCAACTTGATGCATCTTTATAGAACCCATCGTCAGTTTTTTCATGTATATATAGAAATGTGTACTTATTATAAATTGAAACGAACTTTGTTCGAAATGATTTTCAACTCTAAAGTTGAAAAAAATATTCAACTTGAATGTTATTTATCTTTGTTGAAAATAAAAATTTTATAGTTTTTCCATCATTGTTCATTATTTAATTGAACATGAGAGTTATGTTTTCAAACAAACATTGTTAGAAAACATATTGAACTCATGCGTTGAGAAATATTTTTCAACTTCTAAGTTATTTATTTTTGTTAGAAACAAAAAAAGTATCGTTTTCCGACCCTTGGTCTTTAAGGTAACTTAACAATAATTGTATTTATTTTCGAAAACTTTGACGTATTCAGTATTCAAAGTTTAGTAGAGCCAAGTTGTATTTAACAAAAAGAAGCTATGCTGCTTTTTCGCTATGCAATCTAGTTCTTAGTGGATCATAGGAAATTCCGGCTCTACTAAACAACTGTTCGCTGGGGACACTTCCCGGAGGCGTAGCTAAGAACTGGCGTGCCAAAGGTACTAACTTTTGGTATTTCGAGCTGTTTCGTTTCCACCACAATACAGGATCTTCTGAAATATGAATTTGCTTTCTTTATTGTATTCAGCTAACAATTTTTTTTTCATGAGAGACTGAAAACGTAACCACTTGCATGTCGGCCTCAGTCTCATTATTGCTTGTATTAAAGAAATTTTTTTGCGAATGCGAAAGCGAATGCGAATATTGAAATATATATTTATACGAATGCGAATGCGAAAGCGAATGTACAAAATGATGCGAATAATTCGCATTCGCATATGCGAATGCGAACGTTCGTTACATCCCTAATCTATATATATAAAAATGGTGTAATGGTAATTCATATAGTCATTCATCAATTGAGAACAACTGGGCCGATTTTGCTCAATTTTTTTTCAGTTGTTCGTAATTGACAGGAGAAGGTTTATGTGAAAGAAAATTTGGGAAAAACTCTGAAAGGTCGGAAAATAAGAAAAATCAAAACTGCCTTTATGTATGGAATTCTTACGGAATGGATTTTTGAATAGAAAATTTATGTTAAAAATTCGAAAAATTACGGAAAAATTAAAAAAAAATTGAATTTTTTTTTTCAACGAAATTTTGCATTTTGTCGTATTATTTAATAAATTTGGGCGATGTAACTGTGAAAAATTACGGATAATTATTCCGAAACGACTTTTCGAATGGGAAAAATAGAAAAATTTTTGGTGGAAAACTCGGAAAATTCCGGAAAAGCTCAAAAATTTTTATTCACCAAAATTTCGCATTATATTACTTGATTTGATGAAAATCGTAAATTGAATTTTGGTATAAAATTTTGTAAGCAATTGTTCCGTAGTGGCTTTTAGAATGGAAAAATTTTTGTTGGAAAATTACGGAAAAATGCAAACAAATTGAATTTTCTTTTTCGACGAAATTTTTCGAAAAATTTCGGATAAATATTCAAAAATGACTTTTCGAATGGAAAAATATAAAAATCCTTGGTGAAAAACTCGGAAAATTCCGGAAAAATTTAAAAATTTGGATTGTTGGACGAAATTTTGCATTTTGTCGCTTAATTTAATGATAACAGTCGACGTAAAAGTGGAAAATTCGTTATGGTGTTTTGAAAAATTCGGATTATTGTGAAATTTATTATGTTAAAGACGTTTTGCGTGACACAAAAATATAACAGATGCTTTCAAATGACGTCAAATGACGTTTGAAGCCGAAGTTGTTAATTAACCCGGCTACAATCCGAATCATAAGGTAATAGCGTCTCACAGTGGAACAGCAAAAAAACACACAAACGTAGTTATGCATGTCTGATAGTATTACTGAAGCTGAGTCAAACCCTAGCTCAGTTCGACAAGAATAGTAAATTTCAAATTATATTATGTCATCGTCGCTTTTTTCAAAAAGTAACAAAATTAAATTTTTTTAACTTTTTTCGTTGCTTTTTAAAAATATATATATTTTTTAAAATGCACTATTCTAGGAATATCTTTAGCTAAGTGGTAACAAAGCTAGGGTTTACTCAACGTTCGGGTGTTTTCGAAAAAGTCTCATTTTATGTCATAGTGTTATTAATAAAATGAACAATTCATCAATTTTTTTTTTTAATTTGCTTTCAAACATTCTGATTCAAGGGCAAATATCTCATCGAGCGGGAGCTTTGTTACCACCACCAAACGAAGATCATAAGTTCTTTCAGATCTATTTCGTTGGTGATTTGAAAATTGAACTATAACAACGTTGTACAATTTTTACTGCGAAATGATCTAACAATTGCAAAATCTTCTGCACGAGCATAACGCATTGGTCAAATTGTTCAAAACCGCATTGGATACAATGCACAAAACATTATCGGAGCAGACAGAAGACCCTCTGGAGGCCATGCAAGACAATTCAATGCTCCCACTATCAATGAAGTCAATGAAGACACATACTAGCAGCGAAGAACAAGGACGTCGATAGCTTGAATGTTATTATTAAAAGTCGAATCGATGGAGCCTGCATTCATACATATTTACAGCTGAAGTTGGGATGGATCATAATCATGTTGCGGAATCTAAATCATCCGAAATTGTTCAAAGGTACGCGGTTGTCCGCCAAGAAACTGATGAACAATTTGATTAAAGCGACGATCATCAAGGGCTAATTTTAAGGGGAGGAAGTCCTTATCCCACGTTTTCCTATTATTCCAACCGATCGTCCCTTCGAATTCAAGCGAATTTAATACCCCATTCGATTGGCTTTTGTTATGACAATCTATAAATCGCAAAGCCAATTGTTGGGAGTTTGTGGGATCAATCTCAAATCAGCCTACTTTTCGCACAGTCAGCTGTACGTTTCCTGTTCGCATGTCGGCAAACCGTCTTCATTGTTTATCAGATCGCTCTTCACTAACTTCGATTAAATTCAAATAAATTACATTTAAATTTGAACTATCTGTATTTTAATATAACCCTGGAGCTTATATCAAGGCGTTAACTTTGGAGCGAGACAAAGTTCGCAGGGTCCGAAGTTGTAGGGCAGAACAACGTTTGCCGGGTCAGCTAGTTAACTATAGATATATTGAAACTAACCACATTAGTGGGCTAACACACAAAGTTTAAGATTTAGAGCCAAACACAGTTTGAGTTATTTCTTCTTTTATTATTTTCTTCTTTTTTCTCTCTCTCTCTCTCTCTCTCTCTGTCTCTCTTTCACAACTTGTTGGCAGATGCCCGGTATAGTTTTGAGTTAATTATAAGCTTTCCATTGTTTTCGTTAAGTTGAAAGTTATAAATTGTGCACGGTTTGATGTTGGAAAACATTTAAATTAGTTTAAAATTTTAACAGCAACTGCGCCGCCGACAATGAAGGTATGTATAACTTGAATAATTACACTCGAGGAAAATGTCGACGGATGCTACATACATTAAAGAAATGTTCAAAGGCATATTTCAAACTTTTGAAATAATTCCGTTATGAAATTAAGCATATTTAAAAGTAAATATTCTCGTCTGCGGTAAATTTGTTTTTTTAAATTTCTTACTTAGAGCTATGACTCAGGTGGTACGGTTGGAGTTTTATACTAACAGTCAAATTATTTGCGATGAGTTCTCAAATAATTTCAGATAAAATATATTAATTTTTGAATAAAAAACAATATTAAATACGGATAAGCCATATTAAGTAGTATACAAGTTACATTCTTCTTTATCACTCCAAAATTTGATATATCGAGCAGTGATTTTTCCTATAGTGTAATATGGAACCGGCCGTGGCATAGTGGTTAGAACACGCGACTACCATGCGGGAGATCGCAGGTTCAAACCTGGCTCCAGTCATCTTAAAAGAAAAAAAAAAAGAAAAAATGTTTCTTTCATTGTCGGCTCCCCTCGAATGTTGTTGACAGCAACTTCGCAGTATTAAGCCTCGATTCAATCGACAGCAACTTCGCAGTACCGGTGTCGAGTCAATCGGCGTGTCTAATAAGAGCTTCTCAAACAGTGACGTTTGCATTCGTCGATGAACAAGTAGATGCCGTTAGTTGTGAATCTAAAAATAGAAAGCGTGTTAATTCACAACAACGCGAGAAGCTATCCCATACCTCATGCATGGGATGTAAAGGGAAATTAAGTTTAAGTTATGTTACGAATCAAACTCAGTGAAAAAATAAGACAAAACTTTTTTTTTGACTCAACTGCAATTTAATATGTGGAGGCTTTATTTTCACACTTTAACTCGATGTCCTGGTCATAATTATTATCTGATTAGAACAAAACTTAATTTACAACCTGTAAATGTTTTAAGAAAGTCGTCTGTAAAAAATAAGCCAAATCGGTTAAGGTCGCCATGCAATTTTTTTGCATATGTATCAAAATAATGCAGTCTTAAACTTTTGATAAAATACAATTTTATATTTACAAGTAGGCTAAGTGGTGTGCTTTTCATTTAAAAAGACCAATACCCTAATATGTTACACGTAATCCAAAAAATATTTAAGATTAAAGTCAAAAAATATTTTTTCATCAACTTTGACAAATTTTAAAAAAATAACGGTAAGGAATTCGGAATAAAAAAACCTACATTCCAATAACACAAAAAAAAAAAAGAATTTTGAAAATCGGTCAAGAATTGCGGCTTAAAATTTCAAATGTTCAAAAATACTTTTTTTCCCCACTGTGCGGCGTTACGATATGTCCTCAACAGCCTGATGTACGGACAATTGTTTTATATGATTTAAAAGTAAAATATTGAAATGCGCGGAAAGCTCCTCGGCACTTTTTAATAACTTGGTTCCAATTAGCCTATTCATATCTCTAGGCGGACTGTAACATACTGTGAGGACCATCAAACTATTACTATGACAGTTATAACAGTTTATTTTAAAGGGGCGTGGTACAGCCCACAACAACGCGAGAAGCTATCCCATACCTCATTCATGGGGTGCATAGGGAAATTAAGTTTTTTTTAAGTGGTACAGCCCACTTCCACCCAGACTGTAATTCATGCTGCACCAAAAACATATATACCAAATCTCAACTTCATACCTCTTATAATACATGAGATATAGCCTTCTTAATATTCAAATTGTATGGGCGGTGCTGCGACTGGACTCATCAGGCGAAAAAAAAACGAGAGCTAAAGGAGCGGAATAATGTGTGTATTGAAGAATACAGAAACAAAGGTGAAGCCCGAAAATTCTACTAGAAGATAAATGGTGGGGTACATGGAACCGGGCTTCCTTCCTATAAAGACAAGGATGGTCATCTCGTTACTGACTCCAAGAGCGTAATGAGAATATGGAAAGATCACTTCTGCAGCCTATTGATGTCTGAAAACTCGGCTGATGAAGACTGTGTACCAATCCGAGATGATAACATCGAGTGTCCACCTCCGAGCCAAGCTGAGATAACAACTGTCATATCCCGCCTAAAGAACAACAAGTCCGCTGGGGCTGATGGTCTTCCAGCTGAGTTGTTTAAGGTGGGTGGAGATGAGCTTATTTTAAGCCTGCAACAGCTCATAGAGAATATTTGGCTTCAGGAGAGCATGCCAGAGGATTGGAATCTCAGTGTGCTATGTCCAATCTACAAAAAAGGTAACCGTATAGAGTGTAAAAACTACCGTGGAATTTGCCTCTTACAGATTGTGTATAAGGTCCTGTCTAGCATACTTTGTGAACGTCTAAAGCCAATTATGGAAAACCTGATTCGACCTTATCAGTGTGGCTTTAGACCAGGCAAATCCACGACGGATCAGATATTTACACTACGGCAGTTTCTTGAGAATACCCATGAGAAGCAAATCGACACTTACCATCTCTTTGTCGTTTATAAAGCTACCATCAGGCATCGACTATACGAAGCCATGTCTGAGTTCGGTATTCCTGCGAAGATAATTCGTCTCTGCGGGTGTACCCTTACGAATATCAAGGTAAGGAAAGGTATTCTATCAGTACCACGAAGGACGTCGCAAAAGAGGGAGACCGCGACTGCGTTGGAAGGACCAGGTGGAGGAATCACTGACGCTGCTTGGTAGGACTGACTGGAGGCGGTGCGCACAAGATCAAAGCGAATGGAAATCTCTAATCATTTCGGCCTCTGACTTAGACACTAATATATAAATATATATGTTGTCAAGTTCTTTTTAAGGCTAATAATAATTATAATAATGGGCGGTGTCACGCCTCTTTATCCAATCACAACCAAATATAGCCAAGGACTATTAGCTGGTCAGCTGTACTAATTTGTAAAATTTTCGTATCAATTGGTCAATTAGAAAAGTCGTAAGAGCGTCAAATTATAACGGTTTATTTTAAAAGGGCGTGGCACAGCCAATTTCCACCCTGGCTATAATTCATGCTGCACCTTAAACATATATCTCAAATCTCATCCTCATGCCTCTGATAGTTCACGAGATATAGCATTTTTAACTTTAAAGTTGTATGGGCAGTGCAACGCCCCTTTATCCAATCACAGCCAAGGATAGCAAGGGCCTATGAACAGGCCATCAGTACCACTTGTAAAATTTTCGTATCGATCGGTCTATTCGAAAAGCCGTCAGATTGATTTTTTAAAAGGGGGAGTGACACCGCCCACTTCCACCATGGCTGTAATTCTAACTGTGCCAAAAACATATATACCAAATATTATATTCATATCTCTGTGGATCACTGTTTCGGGGGTGAATGAAACCAATATCAAACGATAGCATTTGGCCTCAGTAACAAAATCTCCATTTTGCTCCAGTACGTCACAAATTTCCTAACATTTTAACCCTCTAGCTCCCACCCGTATTGGACATTTTGATAAAGTTGACTTTTAATCTGTTTTTCAATATTCGGCCTAAAATGTCTCATACGGGTGGGAGCTTCATGGTTAAAATGTTCTGAGGAAATTATCCCCTGAAAAATGTAATGAATGTCTCCGAAGACATAAACCATCCCAAAAGTATTTTTGCACACGTTTATTCATAATCTTTGATTTGATTTTTTACCAAAATAAATTAAACTTCAAACCAATATAAAAAAAGTTGCGACGTAATCGAGCAATTTGTAGTTAAAGGTTTTATTACTGAGGTCAAATGCAACCGTTTGATATTGGTTTGGGTCACTCTCGAAAAAGTGTGTTGTTCTCTTCTTAACATTTTAATTTGATTTTATTTCATAACTTTTGAATCGTACAAGTTATTTGTGTCCGGTGACTCTTAGTGAAACTTTCCGGAGAATATTTCTGTCAAAGATTCCAAGCCTTGACCGCCCTCCAAAGTTATATTTTAAGATTTTTTCAAAATTCGGCATAAAATGTCCCATATGGGTGGCAGCTACAGGGTTGAAATGTTCCGACGGAATAAGAAAGGTCTTCGAAAAAACTTTGAAACTTAAAAAAAATTGTGCAAAGTCGAGCAAAATGGAGTTTAAGGTTTTGTTAATAAGGTCAAATGCTATCGTTTGATTTTGGTATGGTTCACCCCCAAAAATTGCCTTGCACTGTGTAGTTCACGATATACACTAATTGCCTTTTAAGTCATGCAGCAAAATATATTTCCACTTACCATCACGACCCCGTTAGTCACATTAGGCAATATGCATGTGAACCAACGACTACCTAGTTATGAATGACCTATTCCATTTGCACTTAGTTTTTCCTGACCCCTGCATACACTTACCCAGTCAGTGTCTTCTCTATGACCATAGTCAAAATAAAACTTTACATGGCTTTTGTGATTTTTGTTGTAGCAAACTTTATTGATTTTATTTATATTTTATTCTTATTCTGTTTGCGGTTTAAACATTCTGAATTGGCTTTAATGTGTGTCGGTCGGACAAGAAATTTTTACATACGTTTCAACTCGTTGCGGTTCTCTGAGGAGGGTCTGTTCGCCTCTTCAGCTATAACGGATGTCAAAATTGAATTTTATTTATTTAAAATTACATAAATATTTATATGTATGCATAAAATTTTGAGTGTGTGAGTTATCTTAAATCGATAAATGACTCTTAAATAACATTCAAAAAACTCAGTGACTTCAATAGTTTCAGTTTGTGTTGATATACAGGGACTAGGGTGGGGAAAGGGGGGACAAGGATGTAAGGATGTATGTGAGGAAGTGTGTATAGGGATTATTTGTTCGAATAATATTTGAGTTTCATATGAGGATTGGTGAGAGGAAGGATTTTGTAGTTTTACTCTAGGTTCAATATTTGATAAACTTAAATACAAATACTAAGCAATAAACAGAAAAAAAAATTAAACCGTTAATGTAACATGTGTTCAATTGATTTTTTTTTGTTTAGTTGTCTACAGATGTAATCTATTAATTTCGTAATTATTATTTATTATTTATTACTAGTTAAGAGTTTCTTTAAATGCTCTTGTTTTGTATTGTTGATCTATATGCGAAAATAATGAATGTGTTTTCATCGTTCGGTTCAATATATATTCTATTATTGATAATAGAATTTCTTTTACAAGAGTTGTGTGAAATGAAGTTTGTTGACAGCTGGCAAACTATCTCATCAGCACCCTTTGCTGTGCATTCTCTACTCAATATCACAACCTTAAGTGTTAAAGGCTTCATGAAACCATCGTCAAGCCCAAACATACCGGTGCGAAAATGGTATCAACGAAGACCACACGGCAACATAGAGAGTGGAGAAGGCACAGCTTAGGGTGCTGATGAGATAGTTTGGCAACTGTCGAAATAGCTATCCGCCCTGCCAGCTGTCCACATAATACATTTCACACAACTCTTGTAAAACAAATTATATTAGCAATAATAGAATAGATCTTGAATCGAACGATGAAAACACGTGTTTTTACATTATATTTTTTAAATTTTAGGCAAAATAGTATCATGTCAATTTTGCTAAACGTTTTTTTCATCATTGCTTTGAGTTTTATATATAACAGGGAATATGCATGTTGTTCTTTTTTATACATATTTATTCTATATACAAATATATATAAATATCCGTATATGTATATACAAATCTGATGTATCTAAAGCCTGATAATAGTAATGTTTACAGTTATCATATCGAATAACATTTTAAACTCTGTTGTATTTTGTGTTGTTGTTTGTCGTTCATATGATTTGCAGATATTGCATAATAATTTAGCTAAGAAGTAAAAAAAGAAACATAATTTATTCAATTCAATTTTTTATACCATCACCCTTAGGGATGAGGGTATATATCATTTGATACGACCCAAAAGTGTAACACATAGAAGGAGTCACTTCAGACCCTAGGTTTCTTAGAACCAAATTCGATTCATGACTTTTTGAGTCATTTGAGCCATGTCCGTCTGTCTGTCTGTCTGGTGGCTGTCCGGCTGGTTCGCACGATAACTTTCGAAAGACGCAACCAAATGTCTTGAAATTTTGCACGAGTTAATATTTCCCCAAAACTATTTACGGTATTGCAAATGGGCTACATGGCTCCGCCCCTTCTGGTACCTCCCATACAAATTCACCTTTCCGCCCACTTTAGATATGGAGTAATAATATCAATAAATCAATCGCGCTCGTACCCTAATTCTTAATTTAGTAAAGCTATAGCAGGATACAGTTTTTGTGAAAAAAACTGAAGTCTACCAACGCCCCATCTGGTACCTCCCACCTACATCTGGTACCGCCCACTTTAGAAATCGATTAATATTATTATTAGAACAACCGCGATCGTGACCAAATTCTGTATTTAGTAAAGTTCAAGCAGGATAAAATTTGGAGAATAAATCTGGAAGTCTAGACACGCCCATTCTGGTACCTCCCATACAAATGTGCCTTTCCGTCCACTTTAGAGATGGAATAATAATATCAATACACTTGACACGATCGTGCCCAAATTCTGTATTTAGTAAAGCTATAACAGGATAAAGTTTTGGAGGATAAACCTAGAAGTCTAGACACGCCCCTTCTAGTACCTCCCAAACAAATTTACCACTCCACCCACTTTAGATATCGAGTAATAATAGCAATATAATAGCAATTTTTTTATTTTACTGAGGGTGATGGTATATGTAAGTCGGGTCGCCCGACTGCAACTTTCTTACTGGTTTTTTGCTACATCTGTACATAGGTCGGAATTTGAAATGCAATAAAAAAAATTAATTCGATAAAAATAGCAATGGTAATGCTAACTGACCCCAGAGAAAATACAACATATCAAAACTCAAATACAACGACATTGAACGTAGATGCGTTAGCAATCTCATAGAATCTGTACCCGTCTGTACCCGTCACTAACACATGTAAATATAGGCGAAGAATTTAAAAAAACAAAGGACATACAAAAAAGTAGGCTATCTGAAACATTTTGGGATTTCGTTGTGCAACGACGAGAATAGCAACAAGTTCTTCTAGCGCACAGTGGGAAAAAAAAGTTTTTTTGGACATTTGAAATTTTAGGCCGCAATTCTTAACCGATTTTCAAAATTCTTTTTTTGTATTATTGGAAACAAAATTGGGCACAGGTTGTACGTTTTTTTTATTCCGAATTCCTTACCGTTATTTTTTTAAAATTTATCAAAGTCTATGCAAAAATAATTTTTGACTTTAATGTCAAATATTTTTTGAACTACGTGTCCTAAAAATTACGAACTGACCTCAATTAATGTGGACATATGTTACAAATTAAACTCAGTGAAAAAATAAGACAAAAAAATTTTTTTGGCACAACTGCAAGTAAATATGTGGAGGCACTATTTTCACACTTTAACTCGGTGTCCTGCTCATAATTATTGTCCGATTAGAACAAAACCTAACATATAACCTGTGCGCAATTTTGTTTCCAATAATACAAAAAAAGAATTTTGAAAATCGGTTAAGAATTGCGGCCTAAAATTTCAAATGTCCAAAAAAACTTTTTTTCCCCACTGTGTAGCGGTAGAAAATCCCTAAGTAAAGATTAGCTTACTAACTTTTAATTTTTAGATCACGGTTGACATTTCTGTGGAAATGCCCATATATGATTTTGAGAAAATCAATATAACCTACTGCTGTTTCTGCCGTACTTGATGTATTCGCCACAACAGGGATTTGTGTTGTTGTTGGTGGTCATGGAGGTTGTTACATCACAATAAATGTTGTTTGTTGTTGTAAGCGAGGTTAAATATTCTTCCCCGCCGTGGTAGAGTCGACGTTACGAGGGCTTAAAATATAGCTGCCCCTGCTGCGTATTCTTTTTGGTGCTGTTGGTGTTGTGTTTGGCTTTTTTCATTTTTTTGTTGCTGTTTGTGATCCTGCTCGTAATTAGCTACATGGTAATGATGCCGTTGATGTTATCTACATCTACTAATGCTGCTGTTGCTACTGTAATTGTAATTTTTCATAGCTGGTGGTGCAGTAAACGATTGTGTTGAAACTGGTATTACTGCTGTTGCCGCTGCCAATGATGTTGGTAAAGTAAACAACGGTTGTTGTTTTTGTCGCTAAAGACTGTGTTATTGCTGGTGACAATGATGATGATGATGATAATGATGCCGACGATGCTAATGACGATTACTCCACTAGCTACTGTGCGAGGCAAAACCAAAAACTGTGCCGTTTTCTTTAGGTATTGTTAAGCAAAATAATATTTGTCTTTTGTGCTGTGGCTGCTTTTGTCGGAGAATATTCATGGAAAAGTCCTTTGTATGACAGTGGCAGAGGACATTTTTAAGTGTTGGCATATTAACTGTCTGTTCAAATGCTCACAACCATTACGACCTCAAAAAAACACCCGCATCACCACCGTTGCATTATTTCTAACACTTCTGCCTTCTGTGCCATCCGACCAAATAGTCTGAGCGTGGAAAATAGTTGGTGGTGTTTATATTATTAAGTCAATGCCTGCGAGCGCTGTTTTATAGATCACATGGCACTGGCAACTACTTGAGAACAAAGTCAGAAACATTCCTAAAGCAGCTGATAATGACGACGACGACGAACAGAAAATAAATGATGATGTTGGTGATATACGCGCCCACCACAGACAACAACAGCATATTACATAGTAGTAGAAAAGCAAAACACTGTATATGTGCCATATGCTTCATTTTTTTGCATCGCATCTGTAAGTAGCAGAAAATAGATAATATAAAATAACAACAAGTGATGAATGCATATTCATGTTTAGAAAATGGTGGAAAAAATAATGAGGGTGTACATAATACAAAGGACATGTTTGTTATTATTATTTTATTTTTTTTTATCGTTTGCAGACAAACAGTATTTAGTAAAATTTAAAAGGAACTGTTCACGACGCTTGTGGCAGTCAACTACGCTTGTCTCGGAGACTTAGTCGTGTTTAGCAGTAAAACCTCAAACCTATAAAGGAAACAAAATGTGAAAGTAAAAAAATATGACACTAAAATATTATAGACATTAATAATGATATATACAAATGTGTATGAAAACTTTAAATTGTTTTTATTTTAAGATTATATGAAGCTACACCATTCAACTGATAATCTTCTGAAATTTTGATATATGAAGGGGGTATGGTCCAAACCCATACGACTCTATGTTTGCAACCACAATATTTGAAAGACGATTACAACCTCCTTCTTAAAATTTAATATAGATTCGTTTGGAATCAGTTTACTTGTATATATTCTAAGAAAAAATGTTGCCGAATTCGATCCTTTCAACAAACATCGAATATCTGGCGTACTACACATTTAGCTAGGCGACTTGATATAATTTGTTAATGCATTTTACAGCAATTCGCTTGATTAGAGCAAAAATTAGCAGGACTAGATAAGTAAAATTGTTTCGGTATTAATGCAAAAAGTGGAAGGAAAGATGTTCTGGTTCATCGATGGGAAATTTAAGTCTACAACGATAACGTGCTTAGACTGATTATCTACGCCACCGCAAGGAAGATAATAAAGACTGGGGACTGAATTTTAGCATTAAGATCAAGGAAATTTTCGCTATTCCCCACTATAAATACCAAAAAACAAATGAATCGTGTATATCTCCCATTACATGGGAACTGACTCGAAAACCCGTACTTGGATATAGAAAACAGCGCATTGGCAACTACTAGAACAATGATGGATGTCGCACAACATATGCAATGAGAAAGTCGGACAGGCGAACAGCATATTAAAGTAAAGAAAACGTCTATGAAGAAACGGGAAAGCGGGGATATGGAGAGGTACAAGTATGAAGGGGAAGTCAGAAAATTCTACCAGAAAGTAAGGAGAAAAGGTATGATGCTGAGTTTCCATACTATGAGGACAAGGATGGAACTTCGATCACTGATGTGCAGAGTGTGCTGCAAATTTTAAATCTTTTCACATTTCACAAATTGCTGGTTTCAGCCGCCATCGCACGTGAATTACCAATTACACTGATTGACAACTGTTTTTTTCTTGTGTTGCATTATGTGTTTCTAAGGGTATTTTGCTATTAGGCATAGTTTTTTGGTCATTTGAAAATAACACTATGCAACAATTTGAGGGTCATTGTCTCGGGGGTGAATCAAACCAATATCAAAACTCCATTTAGTTCCACTACGTCACAAACATTTTTACAGTGGTTTGAAATTTCGTATTTTTGGTCAAAAGGCTAATCAAATAATATAAAAAATCGAGTGTAATTATACATTTGGGATAGTTCAGGTATGTGGAATGTGATGTCGATTCTCAACATGTAAGTAGATAAGATAACTCCGATCCCAAAACAATGTTTACAAAATGAATCTGTTAGCCTTCAATTTATTGTACTTTGTAGGCAAAATGTTAATGTTTAGTATGACAGTCCCAGTAAGATTTAATTACTGACTCAAAATATTTTAATAATTAAATTTAATAGATCTAAATTTTTCTTTTAAATTTTAAGTTTAAAAAATAAATTAAAAAAAGTAATATTTTTTTCCTTTGGTTCCCATATTTGGATATTATTATAGAAAAATTATTATTTTGACGAAAACTTTATTAGTTTTCAAGTGAGAATAGAAAAGTTGCCTTTAAAATGGCAAAGAAAACCAGTTAGAAAGTTTCAGTCGGGAAACCCGAGGCGAGGATAGACTATCAGTTTTTTCTCCAAAACTGTATCTTGATATAGCTTTATTAAAAGCAGAATTTGGCCACGATCGCGTTGGGTGCATTATTATTATTACTCGATTTCTAAAGTAGGAGGAATGATATATTTGTATAGGAGTTACCAGAAGGGGCGTGGCCATGTAGCCCAGTTGCAATACCGTAAATAGTTCTAGGCAAACATTAACTCGAAAGTTGTCGTGCGTACATATAAAATGAGCTGCATGAAGGGATTTTTGACAATTTGTACGTTTAGAAACAAAAAAGAGCCAAAAAGGGATAAAACTGGTACCATAACCAGAACCAAACAGGTAAAGCCGGAATCACGAAAATTTATATGAGCATGCTCCCTATAAAACTATAGTGCTGCATGAAGGGATTTTTAAGGTTATTTTAAGGCTAAAAATAGGCACAAAGGTCTAAAATTGGCATCATCACTCAGACCAAACGACCAATCGAAAATCGATATGGGCTGGCTTAGTGTAGAATTAGAGAGCTAGATAAAGGGATTTCCAAAATTCGTACTTTTTGAACCAAAATAGAATAGAAACTGCACAAGGTAGAATCGCGAAAATATTAGTGAATATCTATTTAATGGAGTTGTTGAGCGCTATTTAGTGATTTTTCCAATTTCAAACTTTTAGGGAATAAAAGGCCGAAAGAGGGATAAAACTGGTAAAATCACTTAGACCAAACTGCACAATGTAGAATCACGAAAATTAGGTGCAATTCTTATTTTGTTGGGTTGTTCTGCAATTTTAAATTCTTACTTTTAGGAGCACAAGGTCAAGAAAGAGATAAAATTGGTACCATAACCCAGATCAAGTAGCTAAAGAAAGAATGTGTTTTTATAGAGTAGTAGTGCGATACGAAGGCAATTTTGAAATTTGTAATTGGGGGCTGTAGACATGGATGTGCCACTAAATCATAGATATTGCGATTTTAACCACACAAGTCATCTAAGAATCAATGAAGTCATGTTGGCATATAATTAAACCAATTACCGCCCTAAGCAAACACCTCAAGTATGGATTTTGCTATTTAGTGCGGATCTCCCCTAATGAAGTAGACTTCAGCTAATAAGGCATTGTTGAATATCTAAGTTGGGGGTGGAAGAAATATGTGAGGCACTAAACCCGGGTATTATGATCAAATGAGTGGTTGTGAAAAAAAATTAACTTAACTTAATTTCCCTTTACATCCCATGAATGAGGTATGAGATAGCTTCTCGCGTTGTTGTGAATTAATACGCTTTCTATTTTTAGATTCACAACTAACGGCACCTACTTGTTTATCGAAGAATGCGAACGTCACTGTTTGAGAAGCTCTTACTAGACACTTATACTTCGAAGTTGCTGTCAACAACATTCGAGGGGAGCCGGCAATGATAGAAAATTTAACTTTTAAAATGACTGGAGCCAGTATTTGAACCTGGCTCGCATTTGAACCTGGACGCGTGTTCTAAACATTTTGCCACGGCCGGTCCGAAAATAAAAATTAAATTAATAAAAATTAAATATTTGTCTAGCGAAAAGTGTGACAAGTGTAATGGACCACTCTTTATCAATAATTTTGCAGGCAGGACAAAGTCTGACGGGTCAGCTAGTAACTTAATATACAGAAAACTATCAAATAAAAGCAGTAAGAAAGTTTCAGTCGGGGAACCCGACTTGTTATTATTACTCGATTTTTAAAATGGGCGGAGTGGTACAATTGTATGGAAGGTACCAGAAGGGGCGTGTCTAGACTTCCAGATTTTTTCTCCAAAACTTAATCGTATTATAACTTTACTAAATACAGAGTTTAGGTATTGATATTATTACATCATCTCTAAAGTGGGCGGAAAGGTACCATTGTATGGGAGATACCATAAGGGGGGTCGTTAGACTTCCAGATTTTCTCTCCAAAACTTTATCCTGTTATAACTTTACTAAATACAGAATTTGGGCACGCCAGATGGGGCGTGGCTAGATTTCAAATTTTTTTTTTTTCAAAACTTTATCCTGTTATAGCTTCACAAAATACTGAATTGGGCACGATCATGTCGAGTGTATTGATATTATAACTCCATCTCCAATGTGGGCGGAGTGGTAAATTTGTATGAGGGTACCAGGAGGGGCGTGTCTAGACTTCCAATTTTTTTCTTCAAAACTTTATCCTGTTATAGTTTTACTAAGTAACGAATTTAGGTACGACCCCGTTGGCTGCATTGATATTATTACTCGATTTCTAAAGTGGGCGGAATGTAAATTTGTATAGGAGGTACCAGAAGGGGCGGGGCCATGTAGCCCATTTGTAGTTTTAGAGAAATATTAACTCGTGCAAAATTTCAAAACATTCCTGTGGTTTAATTGAAATTTGATCTGGGCGGCCTGGTAGTCAGTCGTTTCTAGTGGTATGGACCAGAGAACGTCAAGGGTGTCACTTTTTGGCACCCGAATCACACTTATAAATTTGGAGTGCTTGTCGCACTCACAAACAGCAAGAAAAGAATAACACACCCAAACGCACAAATCGCTTTCCGTGTTTCGTGTTTTTGCATTTCGTCACTCATTTAAACAGTAAGCATCGATTCTATTTCACCAGACACCCAACAATTTTGCGTAGATAAGTGAACGGCACAGTGCACTCAAAGCAAATGTACGAAAAGAAACGATAGATCACAAAAAGCAATGCGCAATAATGCGCTCTGAGCGAAACGCTCATGTTTTACAGTTATGATTTCGAGTTCTGCTCCGACAATCGTGGTGACGATTGGAAATCCAGTCGCGAAACAATCGTGATCGTCAAACAAACGTCCCAATTCTAGCTGGGTATTCAAAAACAAATATGTATGCATGTTTGAAGCTAATGCTAGAATAACAACAACACACATGTCTCTCACATATTGTTTGTCTCATGTGTTGTGCTCTCAATTTCGCTCATTCCTTTTGCATTACCTTTTTGATCGGCCTCAACTCATGTATACATGCAGAAAAAGAGCACGAAATCGGTTTGCGATTGTGCGTATGAGCATGTTCGAAATTATCAGTACAAGGCAACAACCCTTATTTTAGAGTGCCGATCACACTCAAAGTGTCGTAAACGCACAAATGATTCGGGTACACTTATTGTTAGGGTGTACCCTTGGCGTTCTCTGGTATGGACCTATTTGCGATACAACTACTTCTAGTAATTAAGCATCTCAACAAACTAATGCATAATCGGCATTTATTTGCACGATATAAATATCAAGATTACTTATACCCATCAGAAATACTGCAGCTATAACTTTGGCATAATGCAATGAACATATGGAAATTTGTGCCGTAAAGCAGAATTCAGCAACCAGTTTTCAACATCACCTCAAGCAGCGTGCTTTGCTAAAAAGTCTACGTGCTAAAAGCTAACGTAACATTAAAGCCGCTCATACAAAACCTAAGGATATATGGCTTTGATGACATTCAGACTGTAGGCTATATATACAAAAGTGAGGTCGTATATGATACTATATAAGGACATAAGGACATTCATTTAACGCAGGCATCCTACTTATTTACGTGTGCATGATTTTGTGTGTGTACAGATGAAAGACAATTATTGTGTAGGGTGGGGAGGAGGCCTCTGCGACTTAATGTGTGTCAAGAAAATTACATATTTTACATTTGCATATATTTATTCATTTAAATATGTGCAAGCTTAACTCTACAGAATCCATGTGTGGCGGTGTGATTTCGTACATAAAAGTACGTATGCAAATATCAGTATAAGAGACTGTTTTGGTGCCAGCTTATGCATGTGTGTGTGTGTGTGAATTTTGTATTTTCATATGGTTCTTTTGGCTCAAGTTCTTTTTATTTTCAAATTCACTACTTTATTGTCGACATTGAAAGCAGAAACTTTTATTTGTTTTATTCCGTTCTTGGTTTATTTTCACAATCTACTCTGGTTATGCTGTTGTTACCGTTCTTGCTATTGTTACTGTTGCTGTCAGTTTTGTTTGCTTTGCATTGACATTTACTGCACAGAAAATTTTAATTTTGTTTATATGTTTCTGTGTGTTTTGTTGTAGTTGCTGTTGCTATTTTTGGTATTGTATGAAACAATAATTTGTATCGTGTGTGGTTTTCCTAAAGGGATTTTCTGAAACTCGCCTGTTTTGGCAGATGGGGAAGGTACACTAGAGATATTGCTAGCGTCGTATTTAGTCCCATTGCGGTGTAGTGAATATTAGTGACATCTGTGACGTTCGTTGTGTTTCCATTGCCGTTGCCAGCATTGGGTTAACAAAATCTCAATGTTGCGCCGAATCGTTATATTTTTTTTTATTATTTTATGCTTAAAAGTTATTATAAGCAGATAACACGGAATCGCCTTATATTAAATCAACATTTATTTTTATGTTTATTTTATTGCTGTTAATACATTTAGCATTTAATGTTTAATGCTGCTATGAAGCCTACAATCACAGAGTTATTATTAGTTGGTTTATGTTGGATTTGCATGCCATGAAATATACAAGAGTCTGACAAAACACAATCAACACGACATGCAACGCAAATGCGGCTTATTATAATTTATTATTTACTAATGCTAATAATCACAGGAATGACACTTTTAATAAGTGTTTAATGCAAACAATTTATGACCATGGTGAATATGACATGTGGAAAAGAGGAAATATTGGAAATCTATATATATAAAAATGGTGGCAAAAATGTATAGTAAGTCATCAATTGAGAACGGCTGAACCGATTTTGCTGAAATTTTTTTCAGTTGTTCGTAATTGTAAAAGAAAATTTTGGGAAAATCCTCCGGAAAAGCCGAGACATTGGAAAAACCGAAAACTGCTTTTTTGTATGGAATTTTGTGTGCAATTGTTACGAATGACTTTTCGAATTGAAAAATAATTTTTTTTTTTTGGAATATTCGGAAAATTCTGGAAAAATTTTACTCGAAACTCGAAAAATTTCGAAAAAATCGAAAAATTTGAAAAAAATTTCATGCATTGCATCGCTTCGACGAAAATCGCAAATTAAATTTTTGTAGCTTTTCGAGTGGAAAAATAAAAAAATTTTGGTTGAAAAATTATGAAAAAATGCCACAAATTTTTTTTTATTTTTTTCAAAAAAATTTTGCATTTTTTAGTGTTTTGATTATTTCGAATAATAATTCAAAAATGACTTTTCGAATGGAAAATATAAAAATGCTTGGTGGAAAACTTAAGAAAAAATCTTAAGATTTGGAAGTTTTCGACGAAATCTTTTATTGTTGCATAAAGGTGGAAAATTGGTTGTGTTGCTTGGAAAATTTCGGATTATTGTGAAATCTATATAAATAAATATGGTGTGAAAAATGTATAGTAATTTATCAAGTGAGAACGCTGGCCCAGTCTCCAAATTTTTTTTTTCGCAATTGTTCGTAATTGGAAGGAGTTTTTATGCAAGAAAAAATCTTTTGGAAAAGTCAGTAAATTTAAAAAAAAAAAAGAAAAATAAATTTTTTCTTTCATTGTCGGCTCCCCTCGAATATTGTCGACAGCAACTTCGCAGTATTAGTGTCGAGTCCATCGGCATGTCAAGTAAAAGCTTCTCAAACAGTGACGTTCGCATTCGTCGATAAACAAGTAGGTGCCGTTAGTTGTGAATCTAAAAATAGAAAGCGTGTTATTTCACAACAACGCGAGAAGCTATCCCATGCTTTTAGACGATCAAACCGTAGATGACGTAAACGTCGTACAATTAATTAGTACACAGTTAATACACGCCAGTGTGTATGCTTCTATCTTTGCTATCCTTCAATTCCCTGCGTACTGTGGGCTTCACACATTTTGAGAAGCTTTCCAAAATTTAAATTTGCTTGACGATTCAAATTTGTACTTTGTTTGCGTACCTCGGAGTCACATGTTATCCGTTGAGCCCGACCGGAGGAATTTGAAATTGACCACGAACATGAAGACAACTTTCCGAACCTCCCATCGTCTGCTGAATTCTCGAGAAAAGTGCTGGCGCTTGCCAATGACCAAATTCGTGTTGATGTTTCGACAGAATTGCTATCGTCCTCTGCTAATTTTTGCGAGTTCACATCGTCGAAAAATCAACTCATCACTAAAGTGTTCCCTGGCATTGCCCAAAATTATAAAATTCTCGATTGGGTTAAACAACTGGCAGTACCAGCAGCGAAGAATAAGGACATCGATAGCATGAATTTCATTTCAGAATGTCAAATAGCGGAGAACTGCATTCGCACAAATCTATTTACAGCGTGACCGACGAGGATGAAGCGACCAACAATCCGACCGAATTTTCCAACTCGCTTTGTGCCGCATAATGAATAAAGAAGATGGGATCGATCATAATCATATTGCGGTATCTGAATCAACCGAAATTGTGCAACGGTACGCGGTTGTCCGCCAATAAACTGAAAATAAATGTGATATAACCGACGAAGAAGAGGAAGTCCTTATCTTACAAATTCCGATTATTTCAATTCATACCATTCTCAACAGAGTTTATCTGACATTAACTTGGGGCGAGACGAAGTTTGCCGGGTCCGCTAGTAAGTTATAAATTATTTACCAATTGCTAAATGCTCACTATTGCAAGACATATTGCCATACTAGTAATACAAATTAGTTTGAATTTGGTTAAAGAAGTCTATGCATTTATCATAATTTTAGGCGGTAAGGTAATAATAAAAAAATTGCTAATGAACAAAGCAAAACGAGATTATAACAAATAAACTAGAACTGTGCAAATTGGGATGTTAATCAAATGAGGATGGACCAAAAGTCTTATTACTTGTCAGACAATGACAAAACGAGTAAGAAAGTTTCAGTTGGCTAAACCGACTTATACCCTTAGTAAAAATGAGAAGGTGGGTTGCCTAGGGTTTAAAAAGTTCTCTAATATTGTATATAGTTAAATCACTACTAAATACATTGTTTGGGTAAGATTCCGTTAGTGATATTACTCGAATTATAAAGTATCTAACCCTGCTATAGCTGTACTAAATACAGAATTTGGGCACGATTGCGTTAGGTGTGTGGATATTATTACTGGATTACTAAAGTGTGCGGAGTGGAACATTTGTACGGGAGGTACCGAAAGAGGCGACAGAAGTTGTTAGATGCTAAGGCTGAGTTTGGTATCCCCGCGAAGCTAATTCGAATTTTCGGGATGATACTGACTGAGACGAAGTCTTCCGTGAAAATTGCCAAAAATCTGACAGAGCCATTTTCTACCAAGCGAGTCTGGTGATAAATAAGGACGCTGCGTGAACGTTGACAACTATAACTTTGAAGTGGTAGATGATTTGTCTACCTTGGGTAAGCCGTAAACTAATATAATAATGTCAGCCTGAAAATAAATAGACGAGTATTGATCGCAAACTGCTGCTACTATGAGCTAAGCAAGCGATTTAATGACAAAGCGCTCTATCATCCTATACTCCACTGGGAGTGAAAGGAATTAAGAAGAAGAAGATCCCTCGAAGAAAAAGATTCAACTCTACCAGACTTTGATCCAACCTGTCTTGCTCTACAACGCAGAATTCTGAGTGATGACACAATCGAATCAATCTATTTGGATCCATCATCGTTACGCGAAGAGTATCGTCGTCGAATGAACCACAAGCGCGTTGAAATAGACCGAATGCCCTTAGTTTTACAGGTTGTACGAATGGATGAAAATGTTCCCGCTCGAAAGGTTATCGTCAATAAACTCGATATGCGGCGCAAGAGGGGGCGACCAAAACTTCTTTGGATTTACCAGGTGAAAAAACTGGTGTGACTTGGTGTGACTAACTATCTATGGAGCGCAAAAGACCGAAGCGCTTGAAATTCTTTTCTACGTGTGGCTACTGATAGATGAATTTCTGTTGCTGCTGCAAATTAAAAAGAGATGGACAAGTACGGCATGTGTTGCCAGCGGACATTGTGCATGAACGATTTGGTGGAAGTTAATTGAATATGACCTCTAAATCGTGCGATTTGACTTCACTTGACTTTCTCTTCTAGGGTCTTCAAAAGTCGCAGGCCTATTCAAATAAGCCGCAATCGACACATGACCTTAATTTTGTCAAGTGCCAACGGATTAATGTAGTAGATGAGGCTACAGAAACATTTTTTGCCCTTCAGCTGTTTCGATTTGTAAGAAAGCAAACAAAACATCTCTTTAAAGAATTCCTGGAAATGAAGTAATTCTTTTTATTATTTTACATTCATAAAGATCAAATTCCAGTCGCGAAGAAAATAATTATGGCTGATAGATGAACAGCATCACAAATGGCTGTACGAAAACTTGCTAATATCCGACTCCACAGTTTTTAGTAAACCGGAATATATTTGAATGGATTTACAAAAGAACGGCCTTCAGTCCCGCTGCTGCTGTTGTTGTTTTGTCTGTTACCATCATAAATAGCTTTGCCTTTACATAAATTTAAACTGCAGAGCAAATTTGCATTTGCTCTTTCCACTTCTGAGAAATATTAGCGCTTGTGTACACTATCCTCTTTAACTAAACAATCTCATAAATCATTCAATCACAAGAGACCTCCACTAGAGTCTGACGCATTTTCACGTTTATCTGCTATTAACAATTTTAATATAAATCTTTTCTCAAATTTCCGTTTAGCTTTTGGCTGTGGCCCTTAAAGACCAGAAATGATATTTGTTAACTTATTTATTATTACTAGCCGCACCTCCCCCACTCCTCGTTATGTTGTATAGACATTGGTAGCAAATTTTCCATAAGCAAACAGCATTGGACAGCATCTCCTTGTGAAAAGGTAGAAAATCACAACTTACATTGACTATATTGAAATTTTTTAGTTGTTTGCAATTGATTTTTATTTCCGTTTCCTTAGCATCATATTGAATTGATGGCATGGAAAGGAACGGTTGCAGCAACAGTAATTCTAATCAACAATATAGCGGAGGGACCATCCTAGCACCAACAACTGAAATATGTTAGGCACTTAAAAAAATTACTCTACGTGCAAGAGCTTTGTGTTGTGATGACAAAACAAACAAAGGAACAAAAAATGTAACAGGCCTTAGGCAGAAGGACGGTCATAAAGTCAATCACTTCGCTGCAGGGTCTAAATGATAGGCAGACAGACATACAGAAAGACAGCAAGTCAGTCAAACCAGCAATTTATTGAAACGCCATATGAATGGAATGAGTTTGGCAGTAATGTACATTGTTGGAGTACTAACACGAAACATGTTGTAGCTACAAGAAGCCCCCCTAATGCATGCTGATGTCCTTGTGGGAGCTCGAAGGCAGCAGCCTTATAGCTGCAAACAAACGTACATAGAAAACCATAAAAATAATAAACTACTTAAAATTTATAAAACAGCATAAAAAAACCATAAAACATAATAGATTTTTTATGGCCACGGTATACACGAGACAGGACTACAAAAATCCAGACCAGAACTCTTGAAATCAACACAACACAACATTTGTTGCCAAAAGGATACAACCAAACTATATTTCTGTGTGGGTGGCAGCAAGCGTGTTGTCGACTCTATATCCTCACTCACTGCCTCGGTTTTTCCCAGATTCGAGGGCAGTGTTTTTAACATTTTGCTCAACATCTATTCCTGGATCCGCTTACTGCCCCCTTGTAGTATATGAGCTGACCTATGTTTCTGTTTCTATTTCAAGTGTAGTAGTGTTGTGTAAGGGTCCTTGAAAATGCGTGTCAACCTACTCACCATTACTCATATGTACCATAATACTGGCACTGCTTGCTGTGGTGGTTTGTCATGTTTAGTTACCAGAATCCTATTTTTGAGCGTTTGAAATGCGTAATCTGCAAATAGAAAATGTCACAATGAAATGAAAAACATATCAAATGTGCAAGGATAACACGAAAAAGGACATTACAAATTGTAATAAATTCTTTTGACGCAACGTCCAACAAACTACTGACAAAATGTTTAAGCCAGTGCAATGCGAGACATGATTTATGCCAGAGTAATGTGGCCAAAATTATTTTAAAACTGTGCAGAGCATATTTAGAAACTAGATGTAGATATTAAAATTAAATTATGTATTACAAATTTAAATGTCAAAAAATTTATCTGCGTGAATATAATAATCCACAGAGGAAAACTAAATATAGCTATGTTTTATTTTTCTATTGTATCACGTATTTTAACAATTTCCCCCCATTAATATTAACACTATGCTGGTTTTAATTTATTTTTTCATTAAAAATTGTCTGGTGGCCATTATTAAGCTATACATAGTTTTTTATGTTCCGCCGCCTTATGATAATGTGAAACAACATTTTGATAACAAACAGTCAATAATACAATAACGAAAATTGTCTGCTGAATCATAATTATCGTCAGAAATTAATACAATCTCCGTTTCTTTAAATTTGTCTGGTAAAATAATGTCTGCTTCTATATATAGAGCTTTCATGTATTACTGTGTGTCTTTAGAAGAGATTTTCTTTCATTTGTATAGAATTTCATTTTGTATATTTTCCCTGTTTTTGTAGTAGGGCGGGCGCCAAATACTTACCTTGATTTTCTTGTATCATACAAATGCTGTTTCATCGCAACGCATTGCGTAAAACCTGCATTATTTTCTTTGACAGTATCTTTGGGACCGGCCGTGGCATAGTGGTTAGAACACGCGAATACCATACCGGAGATCACAGGTTCATATCCTGGCTCCAGTCATCTTAAAAGAAAAATTTTCTTTCATTGTCGGATCCCCTCGAATATTGTCGACAGAAACTTCGCAGTATTAGTGTCGAGTCAATCGGCATGTCTAGTAAGAGGTTCTCAAACAGTGACGTACGTATTCGTCTATAAACAAGTAGGTGCCGTTAGTTGTGAATCTAAAAATAAAAAGCGTGTTAATTCACAACAACGCGAGAAGCTATCCCATACCTTGTTCAAGGGGTGTAAAGGGAAATTAAGTTTTTAAGTATCTGTGAAAGCTGTTCCTCCTCATCATCGACGGTGCTTTCATACATATCCGTATTAAGGCGATCAGGTATTCGCCGCGATTCCAGTAAATGGCACTGATATCCTTTATCGATGGTTGGTGAACGAAACACTGACAATTTTCAAGTTCTAATCTGCGGGCCCTGTAATGACGGCCTTGGCATCTGGTGAGATTTCTGCAAGAGGCAAAAAATTTGAACATTGATAGTAAAATGTGAAATTGAGAAGAAGCTCAATAGACAAAAAACATTTTTTAATATGTTATGTTAAGACGCATTTAAGGAACGGGAGAACGAGGATATTGAGCGATACAGGGATAGAGGTGAGGCCCGAAAATTTTACCAGAAAGTAAGAGCAAATGGATACGGTAATGGCCTCCCCACCTGTAAGGACAGTGATGGAAATCTGGTCACGGATACGCAAAGTGTGCTGCACATATGGAGAGAACACTTCCAGCAACTGCTGGTTCCAGAAGGCAGCGCACGTGAAGTTATCACGCCAATTGTCGACGACGGCTTAGATTGCATACCACCAAGTCAAGCCGAGGTAAGAAGAGCAATATCGCGGCTGAAAAACAACAAAGCAGCCGGTGCCGACGGTCTGCCCGCAGAGCTCTTCAAGTCCGGTGTCGAGGAGCTGATAACGAGCATGCACCAGCTCCTGCGCACGGTTTGGCTTAAAGAGTGCATGCCGGACGATTGGAATGTAAGCGTATTATGTCCTGTGCTGAAAAAAGATGATCCAAGTGTGTGCTCCAACTACCGCGGGATCAGCCTTTTACCCATCGCATATAAGGTCCTGTCGAGTGTGCTATGTGAGAGACTAAAGCCAGTGTTATCCAACCTGATCGGGCCTTATCAGTGTGGCTTTAGACCTGGAAAATCAACAACTGACCAGATTTTCACACTTCGGCAAATCCTGGAAAAGACCCAAGAGAAACAGATCGACAGCCCGATACGGCAGAATTTACTTGAAGCCATGGCTGAGTTTGGTATTCCAGCGAAGCTGATACGTCTTTGCGGAATGACGCTGACTGACACGAAGTCTTCAGTGAAGATTGACAAGGACCTTACGGAGCCATTCTATACCAGACGAGGCCTAAAACAAGGCGACGGCCTATCGTGCGATCTCTTCAACATTGTGATGGAGATGATAATGAGAAAAGCTGCAGTAACCACGAGTGGCACTATATTCAAAAAAAAGGCACATGCGTACGCTGATGACGTAGACATCATCGGTCGAAAACTGCGGGATGTGACTGCAGCATTCTCAGGTATACAGAAGGAATCAGGGAAAATGGGCCTAACGGTGAACGAGGACAAAACGAAGTTATTAGTTTCAACGAACAAAGAATCTACTCGTTTGGGAAACTGCGTGAACGTTGACAACTAAAATTTCGAGGTGGTAGATAATTTTGTCTACCTAGACTCCGCCATAAACAAAGAAAATAATGTCAGCCTAGAAATCCGGAGAAGAATCCTGCTTGCAAATAAATGCTACTACGGACTAAGCAAGCGATTCAATGACAGAGCCCTCTCTCGACGATCAAAACTCCAGCTATACCAGATACTGGTTCTACCTGTCCTAATGTATGGCTCAGAATCCTGGGTTATGACACAAGCGGATGAATCGGTTCTGGCGGTATTCGAGAGAAAAATTCTCCGTAAAATATATGGGCCCATCATCGTTAACGGAGAGTATCGGCGTCGTATGAATCATGAGCTGTACGAGCTGTACACTGACATTGACGTGGTCAAACGCATTAAGGTGCAACGTTTGCATTGGCTAGGTCATGTTGTACGCATGGACGAAAATGCTCCAGCTCGAAAAGTCTTCGACAATGAACTCGATGGACGGCGCAGAAGAGTGCGACCAAAACTCCGTTGGAAAGACCAGGTTACTGAGAACCTTACAGAACTCGGTGTGACTAACTGGAGAAGAAGCTCAGAAGATCGAGGCGCTTATAATACTTTTCTACGTGCGGTATATAATCCAATGGGATTGCATAGAAGTACCAGCTAAGTAAGTAAGACGCATTTGCGTGTAGTCTGGACAGAAAATGGCTATGTGATACACTTGGTTTAGTATTGGCTTTCATTACGATATTTGCAAATAATATTTGCAATAATATGTAATAAGAATTCGTCTTGCCCCAATAAAACGTCTTCAGATAAACTCCAGTGATAATATAACACAGATAGTTCAAATTTCAATGTGATTCATTTGAATGGAATTTACATCGGTAGAGAGTGATATGATAAACAATGGTTTTTGTTTTGTTTTCCGACGCAAAACAAACAATGAAAACGGTTTTCCAAAACGCGAATAAGCAACGTACAGCTGACCGTGCGAAAAACGGGGAAATTCGAGAATAATCCGACAGACTTCCAACGATTGGCCTTGCGATTTATTGATTGTCATCGCCAAAGCCAACCGAATGGGAAATTGGAATGAATGATCGTTGGAAAATCGGATTTCGTGAGATAAGAACTTCCTCTCCCATTAGTTTACCCTTGCTGATATTAAGTTCAGTTATATTTTTTATCTTGACGGAAAACCGTTTATTCAGATTCCGCAATATGATTATGAGCGATCCCACTATCATCTGTAGATTATGCGGCGGAATTTATGGCACATCAAGCGAGTTTAGAAATTCCGTCGGATGGTTGGTGCTTCATCCTCCTCGGTCACGCTGTAAACGGATTTGTACGAATGCAGTTCTGCAGAGATTTGACTTGAAATGAAATTAAAGCTATCGACATCCTTATTCTTCGCCGCTAGTATTGTCCCTTCATTAATCCAATCAAAATTGTTATAATGTAGTTCAATGCAGGGGAACACTTTGGTGGTGAGTTCCTCCCTTGATCATGTAAATTTGGAAAGATTTGGTAGGGAACGATAACAATTCAGTAGACACATCAACAGCAATTTGGCCATTGCGCCAGCAGTTGTCTCGCAGCAGTTGCCGATGGGAAGTTCTGCAATGCGACCCTCATGTTCGTGGTCAATTTTAACTTTTTGGCATTCACGACGATTTCCAGCATGCTTTAGTAAATCGACAGCAGTAGATTTCGTGATCACGGGATCGTTTTGAATCACCTCGTAAATTCTTCATCGTTAGGTCAAGTATTTCTAAAGCTCGTTAATGCGCAATCGCGCATTCATCTCAAATGTTGATTTTGCATTCTCGCATCAATTTATCTTTCGCCGAAGTCTTGGTCATTGTGCACTTAAGATTTTCAACTGTGAGAAGATCCATCGGCAGCTTCATAGCGGAATTTGCAGTTCGACTGCTTTCCAAAAATGTGACAGAATGCCAGAGGATGCAGCGGATAACGCAATTTGAGAAGTATTGCTTCCCTTTCAATCGTTAACAACTTTCCTCAGCAAATCATATACGTTCTTCTGCTCGGCATTCAACTGCTTCACATTTACTCTTTTGGCCAGCTCATCTCGATTTTGTTCCCGTTGCAATTCGCGATCGTATGCATCGTCTGTCGAACGAGTTGCTGCTGGAACTCCCAATGTCTATAGCAGTTTGGCGCAAATAAGAACGCACATGTCTTCGATTAGAACTAATGCTTCGTTGCGCATCTCGTCGTTATAACCCCCACGGGGATTTCATAATCCCCATTGGGGCTTATGTCCGCAGTTTAGTATCAGACGTAATCCCCAATGAAATTGGGTGTTATGTCCGGCAAGTTGTCCGGACATAAGCCCCAACAATTTTTTGGGGTTTATGTCCGTGTGGAGTTATGTCACGGCACCGTCGTTATATTTGACCCACAATGCGAACGGGTTCGACGGATAACATGTGACTTTGATGATCGCAACCAAAGCACACTGGTCTCAAAGCCAGATTTTTTGGCAGGAAGTCCAAAAACTAAAAATTAGCATTTTAAGAAAGTATGTATTTTTAAGGTGATAACGCTGGCAGTCTGTCAAGCAAATAAAGTTGGATTTTGAAAAATGTGTAATTAATTAGGAATAAAAACACTGGTACATTAAAATTAAATTTATATATAGTTGGAACTGAAGCCTAATTTTGCATTATTTCCAATTAAATTTTTATTGCGTCATATCGATATTTTTGGGTGTTGCGATTATATGATTATTTGCCAATATAACCTATAAGTTTCAAGGACATTATGTTGTTTATCCATAATTTCTTTGTATGTTATTATGCTGGAGGTCTACCCTCGCCCCATCTGGTACCTCCCACTTTAGAAATCGATTAATATTATTAAAAGACCTAACGCGATCGTGCCTAAATTCTGTATTTATTAAAGTTCAAACAAGATAAAGTTTTGAAGAAAAAATCTAGACACGCCCCTTCTATTACCTCCCATTCAAATGTACCACTTCGTCCACTTTAGAAATCGAGTAATAATATCAATATAAGAGAAAATTTTTTGTTTTAACTGAGGGTGAGGGTATATGTAAGTCGGGTTGCCAGACTAAAACTTTCTTACTGGTTATATATATAGATAACACTCCTGATACGCGCAAAGGTGATAAAGACATTTGCAAAATTAACAATTATCAAAAACTCATTAAAGCGACAGTGAAATTGCAGGTATTGCCGTAGTATTTATGCTGACCCGGCAAACGTTGTTCTGCCATACAACTTCTGACTTGGCGAACTACGTCTAGCTCCAAGTTAACGCCTTCATATAAGCTCCAGAGTAATATTAAAACACATATAGTTCATATTTTAATGTGACTTACTTGAATTTAAACGAAATCAGTGAAGAGCGGTCGTATAAACAATGTTTTCGATTTGTTTTCCGGCTCTAAAACAAACAATGAAGACAGTTTGCCAAAACGCGAAAAACTGAGAAATTCGAGGTTGATCCCACAAACTTCCAATGATTGGCCTTGCGATTTATTGATTGTCCTCGCAAGAGCCAATAGAATGGGGAATTGAATTCGCTAGAATTGGAAGGGAAAATCGGTTGGAATAATAGAAATTCGAGGGATAAGGCTTCCTCTTCTTTGAAAAAATTTGTCGGGAACGTCATCCAGTTGAACCACCAACAGGAATTTTGCCATTACAAAGCGCCAGTAGATATTTTGAAAATGCAGTAGCCGATGGGTCGTTTTGCAACGTGGCTCTCATGTTCGTAGTTCATTTCAACTTAATCTTAAAATAGATTGGGATCTCACCTCAAAATGAGTAGCAGCATAAGCCGGGAGTTTCCGATTGTAACTTCAATGCATTGCAATGCTGGCATACGACAGACAATGAACCGATATCAACGCAGCGAAGATCTTTGTAGGCGATTGTGGAATCGTTTTCAAAAGCAGCGCGATTCAAGTCTATATTTACGACTGGTCTTCTTCTAGTAACATTTTGTTGAATTTGAGGTAGTGATTGTGCAACGCGAAACTGTGCAATGTGGGCACGTCTCCATTAATTTTTTTGGGACGTTCCTTTTGCGTTTGATTAGTACGGACGTTCTGACTAATTATAGCTTACGTACGCTAATTATAGCGTACGTCGTCCAAATTTTGATTGTATAACAAGAGGCATTAGTCTAGTAAATAACTCTCCTTAAAAACATCCATGTCCTATTCGAAAAATCCAAATTTTTCGAGTTTTCCACCAAGAGTTTGTCTATTTTTCCATTCGGAAAGTCATGTCGAAATAATTATCTAAAATTTTTCGCGTCCAAAACTATCAAATCATACGACAAAAAGCTAAATTTCGTCGAATAAAAAATTAATCATTTTCGAATTTTTCCGGAATTTTCCAACAAATTTTTTTTATTTTTTCATTCGAAGAACCATTCGTAACAATTGCACACAAAATTTTCGGGTTTTCAAATTTTCCGGCTTTTCCGGAGAAATTTTCCAAAATCTTCTTTTACATAAACCTGCTCCTGCCAATTACGAACAACTGAAAAAAAATCTCAGCAAAATTGGTCCAGCCGTTCTCAATTGATGAATTACTATACATTTTTGCCACCATTTTTATATATATAGACGATTTTTTGTACTAAAACTAGCAATATATTTTCTATTCGTGAAAAATAACGATGATATGCATTATTGAAATGTGTGAGGCGTAGGATGTTGCAAGTGGAATATTTTTTTAGAATTGCTATGTTTTCCTTTTAAAGCCTATTTTGCAAAGTCAGCATATTAGGCATAACAAGAACAACGAAAACTTCGTCAAATTGAAATGTCATGTTGTTAGAAAACGCTAAGTGTTATGTTGATAAATAATTTTGTTTGCAGTTTGGCAACAACTTCGTTATTTAATGAAGTCTTTACAATATTAATGACATGAGTATTTTCCCAGAAAAACATGGATTAACTTTTTTAATAATTTAAAATAATCAAAATAATAACAATTGGCAAATAACACCCCAAATTGAAAATGAAAGCATGCCCCCGTTTTAGGTTGTGCTTTCATAATGAAAGTGGGCCACAAATATCAAAATGAAATAGCCCCCAAGCAAAGAAAATGAACTCCAAAACAATTTGAACTACGACCCCAAATATATATTTGGTGTCCACTTTCATTTATCATACGATTATACGCCTCAAATAAATGCTTGCATGCCCTTAAGTTACCTGCTATTGTATTCCGTGAAAAAATGGGCCCAGATTTCATCTTCGAAATGGCAATGCCGTCTTGACATGAACAAAAGTCAAATGGCACCAGGCACTGTTTTTACCTGTCTTCATGTATTGCACACAAGCGGACAAATCGGTTCTAGCGGCGTTTGAATCATTGACGTTGACGAACATTTTTTTTAAATTTCTTTAAAACTTTAGCTTATCATTTGTTCAAATGTAGATTTTAATGTCATTATTTTCCCAATAGTAATATTTCTTGTAAAGCTAAAGTTTCTATATTAATTGAAATTATATTTTTTTGAAAACTTCTTAAAATGCCAATGTATGTATTTTATTTTGCAATTTTTCAGTCAGGAATATGTCACAAGCACATTTTCCTCGAAGTCGTTGTTTACATAAACGATAGAAAAAGAAAAACTACAGGTCTTGATGTTTACGGCACATAATGTGCTTACAACTCTGCATGACTTGTATCATAGTTTCGCTTCTTTTCACCTTAATTGCAAAGCACATCTACCTTATACTTAGTAATGGCAACTACTGTTACGAAAGCAGTTTTCACAATTTTTTTCACATTCTGTAAACACTACTTGTTCGCTTGATATTAAAAACAAGTCTGTATATCGCTGTTATACCTGGAATCGAATGTGACATGATTTCGCAGCAACAGTTTAATTATTACTTCCTGCTGTTAGTTGATTGCCGTTGAACCATTAGAAGTAATGAAGCAAATTGTGTGTATTAAGAACATTTAATGAGTTTCTTAGGAACAAAATGTTTTTGGAATCCTTAAATATGCTGTAGGTGTTGCCACAAATAAATTGCTTTTCCGTTCTACCCCGCAACATAATTAAATATCAAATGTTGAAATGTGAAATGAAAATTGAAGTACTTTTTCATATTTACTATTATTGAAAAGAGCAATAATAACTGTACCGAGAATCGAGTATCGAACGACACTTAAAAGGAAACAATTAACTGATTTTTTGCGGTCATAACAATTTGAAGTAATTTGTAAAAATGTATGTGTGTTGGCAATATTTATACTGCGCCATTTATATGAAATACCAGAAGTGTTTCATTGGCGTTGATGTGTGTTATATATGAACACTTGTGAATGAAGGGTTGTTATTTGCACACATACTTTATATCCTCTGGTAATTGCAACCATTGAGAGGCTTTCATTTTTGTTTATTTATATGCAATTTGAGGAAACGAAAAACTACCAAAATTGTTGGAGTGTCTGTCGGACATGTTGAGCCCATAGCGCACCAGTGTCATAAATAATTTGTATGTACCCCGCATCCGTTAATGAAACTGCTTAAGTCTGATTTTGCCGTTTTGCAGAAGAGCACTTTCCAAATTTAAACCTTATTTTTAAAAATTAATGGTGATTCTAGTATAAGTGAAAGTCATCCATCGAATCATTGCTAATTTAGGAATGAATTGTTCTACAATCTAATTCAGAAATTATTTAATTTAAGGATCTATGGTCAAAAATAAAACTTAAGCACTTTTTTCGAACAAGTGTATGAGAGCACGTCGAAAATATCTCAAAATAAGATGTTTTTTCAAACTAATTTTCAATGAAGTTTATTCATAATAAAATTGCTTATGTCGTTCCTATGCTCTTAAGCGACTTAAGCACTATTTCCTTTTCACCACAGAATTGTTAGTATAACTGGAAAATTGAGGCAGTGACAAATAAGTTAGCCATATTCATATGAAACTAGTAAGGCGGTTATCTTCGGCTATGCCGAAGCTCAGGTACCCTTCACCATTTGTAAACATGGTGATAAAACTGGTTATTTGCACTACAACCACATTTTATTAAACTTTGTACCACAAAACAGGGGAGTTGGCATCACACATCCATTTTTTGTCAATAATTTTTATCGAATTTATTCGATTTACCGATAAGTTTATGAGTTGGTGAGTTGGAGCATATTTTTATGAACTTTGTAACTCCTCAAAAATAGGACTTTGTGTGGGATGGGGAAGTAGTTTAAATCCGACATTGCTTATCTTAGAACTTAACCTCTAATTCTGGATAGAAGCTTACATACCAAATTTCAGCCCGAAAGCTCATAAACTTTAACAGGGACATACAGACGGACACCCCCAAAAGGGGGAGTTTGCATGGAAGGCGGAAGTAGTTTTTGACCGATCGGTCTCATCTCAATACTCAACCTCCGCTTAGTGTAGGTAAGCTTGCAAACAAAATTTCAGCTTGATTGCCCTTAAACTACAGCTGTAATCGTAGGGATATACCCCAAAAAGGCAGAGTTCGTATGGGAGGTGGGAGTAGTTTTTGACCGGTCGGGCTCATCTTAGATCTCAATCTCCATTTAGGGCAGCAAAGCTTGCATATAATATTTCAGCTGGATTGCTCTTATATTACTGCTGTAATCGCGGGGGGGCTGACATACGTACACCCCCAAAAAGAGGGATTTTGTATGGGAGGTGGGAGTAGTTTTTTACAGATCGGTTTCATCTTACTACTCAACCTCCGCTTGGTGTATGAAAGCTCACATACAAAATTTCAGCTTGATTGCCATTAAACTACGGCTGTAATCGTAGGAATAGACCCCAAAAAGGGGGAGTTTGTATGGGAGGTGGGAGTAGTTTTTTACCGATCGGACTCATCTTAGAACTCAACCTCCATTTAGGGCAACAAAGCTTGCATACAATATTTCAGCTTGATTGCTTTTAAATCACTGCTGTAATCGCGGGGACAGACAGACGGACAGACTTAACTTAAAAAAAAATAATTTCCCTTTGCACTACAACTAGTTGGTTGCTTCCTGAGGCCCGGGGGTTTTATAGTAAAAAAGAGGGGTACTTTCGCAAGAGTTAAATAAGGATATTTTTTAGTACTAATAGGTAACGACTTAAAGCTTGAGCCATTTTAAAGACATGTAGCTAATGAAAGGGACCGGCCGTGGCATAGTGGTTAGAACACGCGACTACCATGCGGGAGATCGCAGGTTCAAACCTGGCTCCAGTCATCTTAAAAGAAAAAATAAATAAAATTTTCTTTCATTGTCGGCTCCCCTCGAATGTTGTCGACGGCAACTTCGCAGTATTAAGCGTCGATCCAACCGTCGTGTCTAGTAAGAGCTTCTCAAACAGTGACGTTCGCATTCGTCGATAAACAAGTAGGTGCCGTTAGTTGTGAATCTAAAAATAGAAAGCGTGTTAATTCACAACAACGCGAGAAGCTATCCCATACCTCATTCATGGAGTGCAAAGGGAAATTAAGTATTTTTAAACTAATGAAATTGCTGATACCACGAATTTTATATTCCTTTTAAAAAATCTGTTGACATTCAATAATTAAATTTAATCTTAATTAATTGTTCTTTATAAATTTTGCACAAAGGTTGTGAAACGCGAGTTTCTTTCAGTAATTTGCTACGCTTAAATTTCACAGTATTATTGCATAATCGTTAACATTTGTACTGCGACCAATGGAAAAAATATCACCCAAAGACAGCAGCAACTGGAAAGAAGATTGCACGTACAGACATACACATTTCCATCAACATGAAGCCCAAGCAATTTTCACATGAAACGGATTTGTTGGGTGTTGTCCTTGTCCATAGTCCATACACACGCAGACATAAATAAATACATACAAATAAGCAATTAAATTGTAAAAAGCACATATTTTAATGACAACATATGCGATTACACGCATACACTGGATAAGCAGTTATGCATCGACGTAAGACTTGTATGTCATTTGCAACAATTTCTTATGAAGTGTTAAAGAATTTATGCGAATTACAAGATTGAGCCTGATTGTTAAATATTACGGTGGGCTTTACTTCACATTCATTCTTCCAATTACCACGTAAATTCTTTCCATGTACTCGTATATTTGATGCGTAGTTTTCGTTTGGGTAAGAGAAATTTATGAACTTAAGAGATCGTGCAAATGGGCTGATGAGTTAAGAAAATGTATATGGAAACCATTGGGAAACTCTGCAAGGGAACAGTATTGTTTGGAAGGCAATTATTTTTCAAGTAATGCAAAAAATATGGATAATTTCAAAAGGAATATAATAATTTTATTTTAATTCGCAGTGAAAACCATAACGCCTGAACAGACGTTTTATCTCCCTCCTTTTCTCATTATAACGCTCCGTTAAAACACGCGGTGGCTGCAGTTTTGCCTTGTATGCAGCATCCATTTCCTCAGACATTTCGCGACATTCATCATCGTACAAGGGCTTGTTTGACCCAGTATGCTCGTTGCGGCAGTGGTCATAGAATTCGCAATATGCTGCCACTGTGTGTCGGAAACATCAGAACTAGGGGGGTTTGTTTGGAGTAATTGCTATATTTTTAACTGACTAACACAAAGTGCGTTACGGACACACACAATTTTCCATAGCAACTTGAAGTGTCTACAAAAATTTGTGAAATTTAGCGAAATTTCTTATGTGATAGTTATAGATATATTCTTTTTTGTAAATTAAAGAAGACATGTTGGGGTTTTATAAACAACATACCACACATTTAAAAGACTTTTACCTTATATGCTACTTCAATCGAAATATGCGTTGCGGACACACGTTGCGGACACACGCATTGTTCTATGGATAACACAGAGCAACAAAAAACACAATACCTGGGAAATTATACTATTTTTCTGGTAGGTGCTGCTGAGTCTGTTTTTCAAATTTCACAAAACCCCCAAAATTTTGAGTTACGGGTAAAAACCCGTTTTTCGTACTTTTACGGACTTATAAGCCAATAACTCGGATAAATATGAACAGATTTAAATTTTCTCAGCGGATTTGGAAAGAAGAGACTTTCCAACGATATATATAGTTTGTTTTTTTTTTTAAAGTACAACAAATTCATTATATGATTATAAAACAGAAAGTTAAAAATATAGCAATTTTTTACTATGAAATCGTCCGTCCTTCCGAAATATTTTTTGGTAAAATAAAAGTACTTTCTGCAACAATAAAATAACTTTTGGTACTCCGAATTACTTTTAAGTTCTAGTATTTTTAGGCTAAGAGAAATAATTCGGGTAGATTTTAATACTCATTGCTCTAGAAGCATTACTGCATAGCTCTGTCTCTTTATCTATCTCTCTCCGAACTAATCTAATTTAAAAACATCCAACAAAAAATTGTGCTAAGGCGGTCTTCTGTGTTTTTATAACAATACTGTGACGCTATTTTCAACAACAACATCAGTGCGAAATATGCTGAATTGGGACTCAGGTGGGAAATCACAACATCTTACCGACTGTGTGGCATTATTGTCAATCGCCTTCTTTGACATTAACAAAAAGGGCGAAATACAGTAAGAAAATTGCTATACAATAGAAACAACTCACATAGCTCCATATGTCTAAACAGCAGCGTTTTCACACACACACCCCATTGAATACAAAAATGTAGCTGTAACTACATGTAGGGGGATTTGCACACATACACAAACACACATGTTCAACAGTTTAATCTCTAGTTCTTTGTTCACACACTTACACTCATGTGTGAGAAAATATGTGTACAAGTGCGAGAAAAAATGTACAACCAGCATGAAGTGCAGCCCAAGGAGAACGTGTTTGTAGCGGCTCCACGGAAAGCCCCCCAATGAAATAAACCCCAAAAATAGGAAATAACACCCAAAAACAGTGAATGAAATAACATCCAAAAATAAATGAAATTAACCCCAAAGCGAAAACGAAACAACCCCCAATATTTGGGAGTTATTTCATATGAAATAACACCCAATGATGAAAATGAAATAACCCCCAATGAAATAAACCCCATCAGCAACAAAAATGAAATTATGCCCAAAATTCATAAAAGAGTCAGTTTCACTAAGAATTTCATGAAGGATCGTAGATCGTTGTAGCCCTGCTCTACTTTTGCAGTTCGGAAGACAATTTGCCTTTTACGTCTGGCCTTTACACAACCACCTTCAGTGTTCGCAAGCAAATCAAACTCTCTGCTTTTATTGAATTCTTCCTTTTGAAGAACTCTTACAAATTTAAAAAAAATTCCATTCTTAGATATCAGTTCGTTGATTTTCTATCCGTCAATATGAACACAAATGGAAATATCGGTAAACATTCAAAAGTTATTGTAATATATTCTCATGCTAAAAGTTTTCTTGTAAAAGGCCTATTTTTATACCATCACCCTTAGGGATGAGGGTATATATCATTTGATACGAAAAAAAGTGTAACGCATTAAAGGAGACGAGTTAGACCCCAAGTATCTTAAGACCAAATTCGTTTCAGAACTTTTTAAGAAGAATGAGCTATGTCCGTCTGTCTGGCTGGCTGGCTGGCTGGCAGGCTGGCTGGCTGGCTGGCTGGCTGGATGGCTGGTCAGCAGGATAACTCGAGTAAACCTTAACGATCGGTTTGAAAATTTACCAGTATCAATATTTTTCAAATCGAACTTATGGGATTGCAAATGGGCTGAATAGCCCCACCCCTTCTGGTACCTCCCATACAAAATTACCTATTTTTGGAAAATTAATATTTCTCCCATAACTTTCAAACGGACACTTGGGGGGTAATGAAAATTGATCGGTAAATTTATCTTCTGATAGAAGGCAAAACCTCAGAAAACCTAACTATTTGACACACCCCTATTGATAGCTCCCATACAAATGACCGAACCCACCCCCATAGTCTCACATACATGTCTTTTTTGTAAGTACACTGAATTCAGTAAAATTTTGCGTAAGGTGTACGGTAATGAAGATTTTAATCAGAAATGAATATGGACTATACGGTTCACCCCTTCTGGTACCTCCCATACAAAATGACTTTGTTTGCAAAATTAATATTTCTCCCATAACTTCTAAACCGGCACCTGGGGGGATAATCAAATTTGGTCAGTTAATTTATCTTGTAATAGGGGGCAAAGCCTCAGCAACCCTAACTATTTGGCACACGCCTTCTGGTACTAAAAAAATAATACATAAGTAATTTTATTTTAAAATTCTATTAATTTCAATAACTCAAGACTTAAACAATATCTTATATTGGGTGATGGTATTTATCAGTCAGTTTACCTGACTGAAATTTCTGTACTGGTTATATACATAATTATATAATTATAACCCCTAAAAACCAACAGCTTTAAAAATGAAATAACCCCCGAATAAAAAATGAAATAACACCCAAATTATTCACGATATGAAACAATCCACAAATTTAAAAAATTGGTTGGGTGTTATTTCATTGTAGATTATTTCATAATTTGAAAACCCCAAATGAGGAATGAAATAATTCCCAAAGAAAAATGAAAAACGGCCCAAAAAAAAATAGGGAGTTATTTCATATGAGATAACACCCAAAAATGTATGAAAAAAATTTGGGGAATATTTCATTTCTCGTTTGGGCGTTATTTCATTGGGGGGCTTTTCGTGGAGCCGTTTGTAGCACTACCAAATGGCTGTATATTAATACCCGGCAATGACACATTTTCTATGTCTCCTTTATTCCGCTGGCTATGCACGAATAAATATGTAGATACATATGTTTTTGAGTTCTGATTTTGTTTATTGTAACTGTTGTTCTCAAGTAGGTCTCTACAAATATATATCTATATGCCTCTCAATCTGTACATGTCGTTGTTGTTGTTACTTGTCCGTTCACATCACTTGGTCGTATCCTTGCATTTAAAGCGAATTGCAAATGTTGACTGTCTATGTAACTACTGTGTGTTTGTGTGTTTGTTTGCATGCTATTTTGTAATTTTGTTTAAGTGGATGTTTATATATGCATTTGTAAGATTGTTCAGTTATGTGCCTGTTTGTTTTCAAGTGTGTTGATGCAGCATGTATATGCTGCCAGCCGTACTTGTCTATACTGAAATATCTTTCCATTTTATTTCACTCAAAACAGCATTATAGTCATTGTCATTATCATCGTCGGCCGAAGGAATGCACATACAGGTTCGTGTGACCTTTAAAGAACAGTGGAGCTTTGCTACAGTTTGCAGGATAAAACGTAGCCACTTAATACGAGTAACTGCTGTATATAGCATTGAAAAGCGGAGTTTGTACTATTCAGTTCCTACTGTACGTTGGTTTACAGGAGATTGCAAGTAACGTTAGACATATGTCATATGTACAGATGATGTCGTCTGTTACTATGCAATTGTGTGTCGGTGCTTGTAAACATTAAAGTGTCCTTTGATTTACGGTATGTTAGATTTGGTATCAACATTGCTGCAAATATATTTATTTGGGTAATGAGATAACTATTTACTTGGGTAAATTATTGCACGTAGCCAACAGTTGTCGCCTATTTTCATACATTAGGAAACTAGTTCGGATAATTAATTTAGATATGTTGCAGCTTTTAGTAAAATTATCAAGTAGGTAATGTGTTAAAAGTGTGAGATGTGACAATAATCTTACGTCTTTCGCTGAATGAAAAATTTTCTACTTGAGCAACAGATATTGCACTTTACATGACATGGGTAAAAGAAAACCTATACTGCGAAATACCTGATGGTTGGTTTTCCATCTTCCACTATGTGCATACAATGTTGTTGCCGATAGTAAGTTTGGTGTTCCGACCATTTATCCTGTGACTCTGTTTACAAATTACTTCACTTATATCGACTGCAAAAAGTACAACTGATTGAATTCAAACACATAACAATAACCGAGAAACAAATATAAAACTTTTCGCTAGAGCTTTTTGGAAAGCTCTTTTCACGCGCTAACACGTGTATGATTTATTGTTGTTTGTTTTTAGTCGTTCGTGAGTTATAGCGTCGCTAATATGGAGCAAAATAAAGAGAAAATAGGCATATTTTACAGTACTACTACGATAAAGGCAAAAATGCATCTCATGCTACCAATAAAATTTGTTTATGGACCCGATACAGTTTCCATTTACACCGCATAACGATGGTTTCAACGTTTTCGTTCTGGTGCAGAGGTGATCGAAGATGAGCCACGGTCCGAAAGGCCTGTCGTCGAAAATTGCGATAAAATCGCTGAATTGATCGAAAGAGACCGGCATTGTAGCAGCCGTAGCATCGGCCAAGAGCTGGGCATGAGTCATCAAACCGTTATAAACCATTTGAAGAAGCTTGGATTCAAAAAGAAGCACGATGTATGGGTGCCACACGACTTGACGCAAAAAACATTTTTGCCCGTATGGATGCATGCGAATCGCTTCTGAATCGCAACAAAATCGACCCGTTTTTGAAGCGGATAGTGACTGGCGATGAAAAGTGGGTCACTTACGACAACGTGAAGCGCAAAC
>OZ035881.1:104330892-104500321 GCA_964034835.1 Muscina levida
GTGTGTTTGGTGGGATTGGCAGGGAATCATCCACTATGAGCTGCTTCCCTATGACCAAACGCTCAATTCGGACCTGTACTGCCAACAACTGGACCGCTTGAATGCAGCACTCATGCAGAAGAGGCCATCTTTGATCAACAGAGGACAACGCCAGGCCACACACATCTTTGGTGACGCGCCAGAAGCTCCGGGAGCTCGGATGGGAGGTTCTTTTGCATCCACCGTATAGTCCGGATCTCGCACCAAGTGATTACCACCTATTTCTGTACATGGCGAACGAGCTTGGTAGTCGGAAGTTGGCCACAAGAGAGTCCTGTGAAAATTGGCTCTCCGAGTTTTTTGACAATAGGGAAGCGAGCTTCTATAAGAGGGGCATTATGAAGTTGGCATCTCGTTGGGAACTCGTCATCGAACAAAACGGCGAATATTTGACTTAAATCGCATTATTATAACCAATTTTATGAACAATTGAAAATTCAATAAAAATACCGCAAGACTTTTTTGACAACCTTATATAAACAATGTTTAGAAACGACAACGACTCCTGTATTTTCACTTAAAAATATTCTGTCAATTTATTCCATAACATTTCCACAAGTGGTGCACTAACTAAGTTTCTCTTTACTTGTATTCACTCTTTGAAGGTGAAGTGGCTGACGCAGATAGCACATGCCACGTTACGTATGCTCAACAGACATTAAATCTTCTGAACTAATGTTGTAGTGCTGGTAGAGGGCAACATAAAATCAAGTTTTTGTTTTTAATTTATGTTAATGACACTTCAAGTTGGCTTCAACCCAACACACACACACACTACCCCTGAACGTTACTGTTAATAGCAATGACGATGGATAGAAAAGTCATTGCATCTTGTTGCAAACAAATCACTAAAACTGGATTATATTCAACTGAAATATCTTTCCATTTTACTTTTAGCTTCCAGTTGACTTATATTCTAATGTTATACTACAATCGTAATGGTGCTATAAATTTAATTGCAAAAACAATAAAAATTGAAATGGATATTATATTTTTTTTATACATACATTGAATGAGCACTAGAGTACGTATGAGCATTCTGTAATTGCGATACTATATTCATACATCACTCATACGTCAATGTGCAGAAACTAATGTTTATGAAAGACTTGTTACATCTGGAGAAAGTTTACAGAATGTTAATGCTTACACACAATCATACAAGTTGTCTATACAAATGTCAGTAAAAATTTCGTCTTACCTTTCGAAACTTACTAAAATTTAAGTTAGGATGTGACAAATAGTTTAGATTGTTACTTAATACAGGAGCAATAATTCTTACTATCAAGGGTTTGTTGAGAAGAAAACCACATAAGTAGTTATGCTTAAACTGTTAGTTTTTTTATTTGACATCTGAATGATATTTGAATAACAAATTGAAATTAAATGTTGCATAGATATCATCATAAAATATAACATATCGGATTATATATGTTAGAACTATAGATAAATTTAATTTAATTTTAAATATTATGACAGTTGTGATGTAACATATGCTATTTATTGGTGATATTATTGTAATTTGCTGCGCCATAAACTGAATTTTTATCTTGTAAAGTTAAAGTAAAGTTATCATTACACTGCGGTCATATTCATTTTAAATGAGGTTTATGAAGATAATTCTATATCATTGAAGTTCCGATGTTGATGTTTCATTCAGATTTGTAAATTATTTAATACTCTCCACACTAAGCACGCACATTTATTTGGTTTGATAGTTTTAGCCACCTAAAGCGAAGTAATGAATACTATTGTTGGCTCAATATTAAAAAACTTAATTTCCCTTTCCACCCCATGAATGAGGTATACGATGGCTTCTCGCATTTTTGTGAATTAACACGCTTTCTATTTTCAGTTTCACAACCAACGGCACCTACTTGTTTATCGATGAATGCGAATGTCACTGTTTGAGAAACTTTTACTAGACATGCTGATTGACTCGACACTATACCGTGAGGGGGCCAGCAATGAAAGAAAAATTTAGATGACTGCTTAGAAGTTGCTGCCGAATACATCGATGAGATCATTGAAATAAATGTAGATGTCTGTGGCAGGGATTGAATCGAGGTCAACATCACTAGCATTCCGTGTTCTAATAATCATGCCAAGGAAGGTCCTTGATAAATATAAAGCTGTTATTATCACCATGGAGAAAATGTGATGGAAGATGTCACTTCATAGTTGGTAGAAGACTTATCTGACCTCGAAGTTTTACCTTGTAAGTGACCGAAAAAACCCTTAACCTTATCTAGACAAAGGACATGTAACCAAATTGAACACGTGGTAATCGATTAAAGTCATGTCTCAAGCGTCATGGACGTGCAAGTGAAGTGTGGCACAAATAAAGACCCATATCACAATCTTATTGCAACAAAGGTACACACTATATGAACGCTAACAAACAAATACATCGCGAGGCTGCATTCCCTGAGATAGTCCATGCCTATTCCAACAAACTCTCTCAAATACTGTAAAAAACAACCCTAATTCTGATACTACCAACACAGAGTCACAGCATATTCTGCATTCTCTTTCCACTGCCGCAACGACCTTAGCTTAATTTGCCTTTACACCCCATGAATGAGGTATGGGATAGCTTCTCGAGTTGTTGTGAAATAACACGCTTTCTATTTTTAGATTCACAACTAACGGCACCTACTTGTTTATCGACGAATGCGAACGTCACTGTTTGAGAAGCTCTTACTAGACATGCCGATTGACTCGACACTGATACTGCGAAGTTGCCGTCGACAACATTCGAGGGGAGCCGACAATGAAAGAAAATGTTTTCTTTTAAGATGACTGGAGCCAGAAGTTGAACGTGTGATTTCCCGCATGGTAGTCGCGTGTTCTAACCATAACGCCACGGCTGGTCCACGACCTAGTTCGATATAAAAAATCACGCTAAGAATCATCCTGCTACGACGAAGAATGTCTCATATTGTCTGAGAAAAAGAATTCTACATACAAAAAAACAGAAGGTACCAGAAGGGGTGTGGCTAGACTTCCAATTTTTTTCTTAATAACTTTATCCTGTCTCAGCTTAACAAAATACAAAATTTGGGCACGATCGCGTTTGGTGTGTTGATATTATTACTTGATTTCTAAAGTGGGCGGAGTGGTACTTTTGTATGGGAGGTACCAGAAGGAGCGTGGCTAGACTTTCAGCTCTTTTTTCCAAAACTTTATCCTGCTACAGTTTTACTAAGTAAGAAACTTGGGCACAATGGCGTTGGGTTTATTGATATTATTACTTGAAGTGGCCGGAATGGTACATTTGTATAGAGGTACCAGAAGGGGCGTGTACATGGCCATTTTCAATACCGTATGTAGTTTTGGGGAAATATTAACATATGCAATGTTTCAAAACAATTGGTCACGTCTTTCGAAAGTTATCGTGTATACCAGCCGGACAGACAGACAAACTGACGGACATGGCTCAAACGACTAATATTCATGAATCGAATTTGGTTCAAAGAATGTGTTACACTTTTGAGTCGTATCAAATGATATATACTTTCCTACCTGAGGGTATAAAAAGTGACTATGTAGGAAAGTTGAGAGGATATTAGAAAAACAGGGATAATAGTGAAGCCCGAAAGTTCTATAAAAATTTAAAGTGCAAAGGTTGTGGAACACTGATCTCTATTTGTAAGAACAGAGGGGGGAAACCGGACACACGGAACAAGTGTTCTGCAAATATCGAGGAAAAAATTTTGTATACTGCACGCTACCGAAGACAGCACAAATGACGATTTTACAAGAAGGAATTACAAATTAAGTCAGCACGGCAAATACGCAGCTTACAAACGTCGGGAGTCAGAGACCGACGGCGATGAACCTGTAACGGCCACGCACTAGCCCATATACATGAATTGACTTAAGAATGAAATCTCGTTGATCAGAATCTGAGTGTGTCATGGGCATAAGAAAGGCGATCCAAGCGTGCACCAAATATCCCGGGATCAGATTTTCCCGATATGTGAAAGGCTTTAGCCAATATAATTTACACTAATTGGACCTTACCAGTGTGACTTAAGACCTCATAAATCCTTGACCCAAAAAATTCAGATGTACACTATCGCAACCTTTAACTCCTTTAACTTATACTCCGAAAAATATGTAGACCTATCCTCTTTAACAGTGTCGTCCTAGTATGAATCATAGATAACCATCTCGACTTAGTTGAGCTAGTCCAAGTAGGCCGACAGCGCTTTCTGGTACATATTTTTGCAAGAAGAAGAAGACGAATGTTTTCAGGTTTCTTCTACATATTCCTGTCGATTTTAAATATTTCTCAAGGCTTTCAGGAACAAGTCTCTGATTTACAAATTAAATAGCTATGATTTCATTTCGTATCTTATCTTATTATTACCCAAGACTATATGTATATCAATGCATTTGTTCGCGTTAATCTGGAAAAACAGTATTCAGTTTAATTTAACCACCCACAGATGTCAGCAAGAATACCAATTATTATTACATGTACAATTTCTATGGTTGCGTTGCCTTGTTTTTGTTTATTCTAATTGATAAAAATTATTACTAAATACCTTTGAAACTTGCCTCGTTACGAAAGCAATATCAGGAAATCCTGCTCATTATAACGCTCACCATCGTTGACGTTGAAATGCAACGCGATCTCTTGTTGGATGCAGCCACGCAATATTACCAAAGAATTCAATATGATTGCTAATATCGATGCGTCTGTCGCATAACATAGTTAAGGGCATTGTAATTTTCTCGGAAAGCATTTTAATATAAATTTTATATTAGTTGGTGGATATTGTTGTTACCTCAGCAACAGCATTCTGTGATGGGTATTTGTAATGTGGCAGATTGTGCAGTCGATATAATTTCGACTGACAGTGCCACATGAAATTTGTGAGTGGTTACAATAAATGTAGTTTCAAATTGGAGCAGGGACTTATTGGTGGCATCGGAGACGTATGTGCATTTTTGATTGGGTGTACTCTAATTTTTATATAATGTCTATTAATAATGTTATCAAGTATGTTAGAAGTAGGACATGTACGTATTAGAATACACTCAATGCTTTTAGTTATAATAATTATGTACACACAAACACGTGGCATATGAAACTACAATAGCTGATAAAACATTCCTAAATATATTTAATGAGATATAGTTATTTTTTATTAGGATTAAATAACACATTCTATTTCTCCTTGAACACATTGTAAGAGATAGAATTAATATTTTTGAATCACGGCATTCTGCAGCAGTTCTAATTAATTAAGGATAATTACCAAAGATGTTAATACGAATTATGAATATCATCATAAACAGTAGGGCGTTTCAAAAAAAAAATGTTGCAACTCTTGAAGCGGAATATTAAGGCTTGTGATCTAAAAGAATTTCGGAAAAATTTTTGGATTTTTTGAAGATGGGTATGGGGTCGCTGAAATAGATTTTATCAAAAAAATGAGGTTATGGAGAAAAAAATTTTATATTATTTTTTTCTGGTGCTTTTTGTTCATACATCTACACAATTCTCTTCGTAAGGATCCGAACCCACAACAAAAAAATTATTGGTGTGAAAAATTATTATATTATGGACCACTTTTATAGTCTTAAAGGTGAAAAATTATTTTTCCTAGATTTCAAACCTCGATAACTTGAAAAGTTTTCAACATTTTTTCAAGATGTTAAATGCGTTAGAAAGATAATTTAGATACCTTTATTTTGGTATATATAAGTTTATATCATACTTGTGAAAAATGTTGAAAAAAATAAAAAATAGACAAAAATAATTTGGTTTTTTTTTTAAATTCACACTATTTGAATTTTAATATATTTGAAATAGGCCCTTTTTAAAATGTAAAAAAATTCATAATGCATAATTTTGTAACCTCAAACAGTAAAAGGGTTTTTGATGAATTAAAATTTCCCACTTCCTTTTTTTCGAAAGATACACTTTTATCGGAAAATGATGATGATTTTGTTTCTTCAAAGAAAAAACTAGAAAAACTATGTGTTGTGAATGATTTATCAGAAAGAGGCGTGGCTACAATATATAACAAAAAAATTACAAAGAATGAGAATGATTTTCAAAACTTATTGATTAGAGTTAATAACAATTAAAAAATTATACCTAATGTTACCAAAAATTTCATCGAAAAAGCTCTTAAGAAACCAATTTGAAAATACTTCCACAGTTGTTCCACATTTAATGGTTAATGTCTTGTAATTTTAGATACAAATTTAGTTTTTAATTTTAATTTGTTCATTAAATATGTTGGTTTTGTTTATTTAATATCTTTTGATTTTGTATGGGAATACAAATATATTGATGAATTGAATTTCTGATATTTTTATTAAAGCCATGTATTTTAGAAGTTTTTTTTTTACTTAACCAAGAACGAAACATAATGAAATTCTTTTAATTTTCATAAAATTTGATAAATAAAAAAAAAAAATCTCAAACTTTAATTTTTTTCTTATATTTTTCCAACAAGTAAAAATAAATCTATGTACCGAATGAAAGGTAATTTAAAGACCTTTCCAACGCATTTTACATCTAGAAAAAATGTTGAAAACTTTTCAAGTTATCGAGGTTTGAAATCTAGGAAAAATAATTTTTCACTTTTAAGACTATCAAAGTGGTCTATAGTATAATAATTTCTCACACCAATAATTTTTTTGTCGTAGGATCGGATCCATGAGAAGAGAATTGTTAAGTTGCATGAACTAAAAGCACCAGAAAATAATAATATAAAATTTTTTTCTCCATAACCTCATTTTTTTGATAAAATCTATTTCAGCGACCCCATACCCATCTTCAAAAAATCCAAAAAATTTTCCGAAATTCTTTTAGATCACAAGCCTTAATATTCCGCTTCAAGAGTTGCAAAAATCGCAAAAAACGCGTTTGGTGAAACGCCCTAATAAACAGCTAAAAATACCAACTACTATCTAAATTGTTCACTGGGTAACAATGCTCATTACTTTCTGCACAAAGGTCACCCATAATATTGCCGTCGTGTTTGCGAATATGCATTTTTGTGTTCTCTGTTTCGCACAATTTTTTATTACTTGCCCGTTTCTTTCTTTTTGGTATTATCAATAAATTTATTTAAGACCTTAAGACAGTATTTTCCGATGAAATTTCAATTTATTAATTGGTAATTCAATCAGTTAAGGCGGAATTAAATTAAATGAGATGATTACAGTATACAGTCTTTATATTCATGGACTGCAACAATGAATTCATCATTATGATAGAGTTCTATTGATTGCGATGGCTCCAGTTGAGCTTAACGAAATATTACGTAGTAGTTAAAAAAATAAAATTTAAATCATTATAAGAGTTAAGTACTATATGTGTGCGTAAGTAAGGCTGAGAGCAAAAGAGTAGGAAATATATTTTGTGAAAGGCACAGATACGAAAGTAAGCTTTTATTTGGTATACAGTGTAACGTGACGAAATTATCATTTCGTCCGTACATTATAATATAGTAATAAATATAATAATAATCACATATATCTCATTTAAATACAATCTATTTAGTATAATAATTATAATAATAATAACAATAACATTTAAATAGTACAATTTTAAATACAATCTATTTAGTATAATAATTATAATAATAATAACATTTAAATAGAACAAAAACCAGTACAGAAATTTCAGTCAGTTGAACTGACTGATAAATACCATCACCCAATATTAGATATTGTTTAAGTCTTGAGTTATTGAAATTAACCGATTTGTAATTAAAACCAGTTAGAAAGTTTCAGTCGGGCAACCCAACTTACATTTACCCTTACCCTCAGTAAAACAAATAATTTTCTATTATATTGATATTATTACTCGATTTCTAAAGTGGGCGGAGTGGTACATTTGTATGGGAGGTACGAGAAGGGGTGTGGTTAGGCTTCCAGATTTATTCTCCATTACTTTATCCTGTTATAGCTTTACTAATTACAAAATTTGGGCACGATTGCCTTGGGTGTACTGATATTATTAGTACATCCCTGAAGTGGGCGGAAAGGTACATTTGTATGGGAGGTACCATAAGGGGCGTTGCTAGACTTCCAATTTTTTCTCCATAACTTTGTCCTGTTATAACATAACAAAATACAGAATTTGGGCACGATCGTGTCTAGTGTATTGATATTATTACCCTATTTCTAAAGTGGGCGGAGTGGTACATTTGTATGGGAGGTACCAGAAGGGGCGTGTCTAGACTTCCAGACTTTTTCTCCAAAACTTTATCCTGCTTAAACTTTACCAAATGCAGAATTTGGGCACGATCGCGTTAGGTCTTTAAATAATATTAATCGATTTCTAAAGTGGGCGGTACCAGATGTGTATGGGAGGTACCAGATGGGGCGTGAATAGACTTCCAATTTTTTTCTCTAAAACTTTATCTTGTTATAGCTTTACTCAAAATAGAATTTGGGTACGATCACGTTTAATTTATTGATATTATTTCTCCATCTCTATAGTGGGCGGAAAGGTAGATTTGTATGGGAGGTACCAGAAGAAGCGTGGCTAGGCTTTCAAAATTTTTTCCAAAACTTTATCCTGTTATAGCTTTACTAAATACAGAATTTGGGGACGATCCCGTAGGGTGTATTGATATTATTACTCGATTTCTAAAGTGGGCGGAATGATGTATTTGTATGGGAGGTACCAGAAGGGGCGGGGCCATGTAGCCCATTTGCAATACCGTAAGTAGTTTTGAGAAAATAATAACTCGTGCAAAATTTCAAAACATTTGGTTGCGTCTTTCGAAAGTTATCGTGCGAACCAGCCGGACAGCCACCCGACAGACAGACAGACAGACAGACAGACAGACAGACAGACGGACATGGCTCAAACGACTTAAAAAGTCATGAATCGAATTTGGTTCAAAGAAACCTAGGGTCTAAAGTGACTCCTTCTATGTGTTACACTTTTGGGTCGTATCAAATGATATATACCTTCATCCCTACGGGTGATGGTATAAAAAAAAGAAAAAAAAATATTTATGCGCACTCCAGTGGGATTTGAACTCGCAACATACTGATCGCCAGCCAGACGCTCTGCCACTACACCATTGCAGACGGTTGCGACGCGAGCGCTAAGACGCGACATAGCGTACCACCTAGGGTGATCAATTATTCGGGTTTTTGAGAAAACCGGTTTTCGAATTATTCGAAAAATTACATTTAAAAAAAACCGGTTGCTTTTTTTGAAATTCACAAAAAACCGGATAATCCGGTTTTCAAATGTATGCCAAATAACAAATTAAAACACAATTTTTGACAAAAATTTGTATTAAAAAATAACAGAAAACAATTCAATTATACCTATAAAAAGCAAACATTTATTTTAATTATAATTACAATGCAAAACATTAGTGAGATCAGTTTGTTATTTTAACAAAGACAAACTTAACAAAACAATTAATTTGTAAATTGATTGATTTTATATAAATATATTTAATTTAATCTTTAGTTTTCCCTAAAGTAACATTTAAGAAATAAGATACAATTTACAATTTTTTTCTTTGGTTTTTATAAAACTTGACATTGGAAATGCCCGTCTGTCAAGGTTTCGAGTCCTTTTGCCGCTCTTATCCATATATTAAAAATCAAAAATCATTTTTACTTGAATATTTTAGAAATGCGCCACTAATTGGGAGTTTACTCGTACTTAAATACAAAATGAGAGTATTCAGAGATTGAACACGTCGTTCTCATTTACGTATTTTTAAAATTTCATATAAATTTAGTGATAATTGGTTTTGAATTGTTAAAAAGTGTTTAAGTAAAAATTTAAAAATACCTTCAGCATCAGCTAAAGTCGAAGAGTTTGCAGAAAGTTTTTGTATAGACATTTCCAATGGTTTAAGGATGTCACTAAGCACAGACAAAGTTTCGATATCATTTTTACTAAATGGTGTCAGTCCTAAGTTCAATAAAGTATGATTCACACATTTGTGCAATTTTAAAAATTGGGAAACCATATTGGCCATAGAATTCCAACTGTGCTTTACATCATGAACAAGTTTAAGGTCCTTATTAAATTGGTCTTTTACAAAAATTTGTAATTTCTTTCGATTTTCAGCCGACTTATTAGACATTGAAGATTTATAAAATTAACAATTAGGTTGTTCGGCCGAAACACTGGAAAAAACATGTACGAGTACACATTTAACACAATTATGAATAAATTTAAATAAAAAATATCGAACGCCAAAAAACCGAGATTCGACAAAAAATAACCGAGTTATTCGATATTCGAAAAACAGGGATTTAAAAAAAACCGACGGTTTTTATGAGTGAAAAAAACCGAGTAGCCGGTTTCTGAAAACCGAACTGATCACCCTAGTACCACCACACAAAACACGCAGCATCATTGCAATCGGACCTACGAGTCTGTACAATCGGGCAATAGGCCTGTACAATCGGACATTAGGTCTGTACAATCGGGCAATAGGCCTGTACAATCGGACCTACGAGTCTTTTTTTTTTCCCCCTGACTAGTACATCTTGATGTCGCAGGTGCAATCCTGTGGTTGACAATCCTTACGCGAATTGGTGAGCTTCCTTCCCTTACGACCACAATTGTTGGCGTTGCACACGCCTTGGCCGACGGATGCGCAGTCGGGACAACCATTGCCGCAATTCGTCGGGCGAATTCCTCTGCGGATTTCTTGCGACGTTTACTACCTCTTCGGCACGTTGTGGCCGCTGTTCCACAACAACTCCTCTGGCAGGGGTACCTCCAGTCCTTTCACCATCTTGTTCCCTAATCGGTGGCCGTGGTTCCACAAGGGATCCTGTGGCAGGGGTCCTTCCAACCCTTTCCCCATCATGTTGAACTATCGGTGGCCGCTGTTCCTCCTGCAGGCAGGAGGGTCTCTTGCTGCATGTGTTGGTCGTCCCCTGTTGACAGTAACCCGACGCACTGTTTTTGGTGGCGCCTTGCCCGGCTCCTTTTCCCCCACGAAGTGCAGCGTGGCTCTTGTTGCCTGTTGAGCTGCTGCCCGTGAGGTCGAAGGCCCACTATAGATGATGGGGGATGGCGGCCTGGTTGGTTGCTCCAACAGACTGTCGATAAGGGCTGGCAGATCCTGTGTGTCCACCACGATTTCTGCGTTTGGTGGCCTGATCTGCTCGTTTGCCAATATCCTTGGCGAAGCTTCTGGTGGAAGAACCTACCGTGCTGGAGGCTTGGGTGAATTTCCCTTGGACGACAACTTTTTGGGCTGAGTTCGCTTCCTATCCATCGCTGTGGTTTGAGATCGACTGATGATTAGTATGCTTATTTTATAATCCTACTTACTTACTTAATTTCCCTTTGCACCCCATGAATGAGGTATGGGATAGCTTCTCGCGTTGTTGTGAATTAAAACGCTTTCTATTTTTATATTCACAACTAACGGCACTTACTTATTTATCGACGAATGCGAACGTCACTGTTTTGAGAAGCTCTTACTAGACACGACGATTGAATCGACGCTTAATACTGCGAAGTTGCTGTCAAACAACATTCGAGGGGAGCCGAAAATGAAAGAAAATTTGATTTATTTTTTTTTTCTTTTAAGATGACTGGAGCCGGGTTTGAACCTGCGATCTCCCGCATGGTAGTCGCGTGTTCTAACCACTATGCCACGGCCGGTCCCCGGCTAATCCACACAATTTAAATAGAACAAAACACTCCAAATCATTAAGCTAAATGCAGTCTGATATCCTTAAGATGTTTAATGGCGGGTAATGATGGCTGGGGATTATGCTTGGTCGGTGGCCTCGTATCGTTGATGGTATCTGGTGTAAGGTGCTGCGGTGCCTGGGGTTGTTATCCTTTGTACCTAGAAAACGGTCCTTGGACGACGGCGGTTATTCGGTGACGGGAAAACAGGTTGACGTGGCAATAATTCGGTGCGGGATACGGGTTGCGGTAATTCGTCGAGGACTCACAGGTAAACCAGGCAGGACCTGCTAGTGAGATTTGCTTAGGTCCTGTAACGGAAGGATAAGAACAAAAAAAGGCCCTGTCCTTACAACTACGCGTTTATACATACTCAAGGTCCGATTGTACAGACTCGTAGGTCCGATTGTACATCCTATTGCCCGATTGTACAGACTCGTAGGTCCGATTGTACAGGCCTATTGCCCGATTGAACAGACTCGTAGGTCCGATTGTACAGGCCTATTGCCCGATTGTACAGACCTAATGTCCGATTGTACAGGCCTATAGCCCGGTTGTACAGACTTATTGTCCGATTATACAGGCCTATTGCCCGATTGTACAGACCTAATGTCCGATTGTACAGGCCTATAGCCCGGTTGTACAGACCTAATGTCCGATTATACAGGCCTATTGCCCGGTTGTACAGACCTAATGTCCGATTGTACAGGCCTATAGCCCGGTTGTACAGACCTAATGTCCGATTGTACAGGCCTATTGCCCGATTGTACAGACTTATAGTCCGTTTAACAAAGATGCTTGTCTTCGTACAATCCCAAAGGATCAAGGAGATCCGATAACTTTCCTTGACTTGGCAATAAACTTCGTCGTGGAGGAGTCATCAGACAATCGTTGTGAGAAACGCCGACTCCTTATATTATAGGTGACATAAACTAAATGAGAATTATGTCCCATGTTATGTTACGTTGATTGCCTGAACGCCACAATTTCAAAGAACGTATGTGATGCTGACCGATGGTGCTGTTGTGTGGTGATGTTGTGTGTGTCGCGACAGCCTTTGCGTTGCTGACCAATGATGCTGCGTGTTTTGTGTGGTGATACGCTATGTCGCGTCTTAGCGCTCGCGTCGCAACCGTCTGCAATGGTGTAGTGGCAGAGCGTCTGGCTGGCGATCAGTACGTTGCGGGTTCAAATCCCACTGGAGTGCGCATAAATATTTTTTTTTCTTTTATTTTTTTGTTCTATTTAAATGTTATTGTTATTATTATTATAAATAGATTGTATTTAAAATTGTTCTTTTTAAATGTTATTGTTATTATTATTATAATTATTATACTAAACTAGCTGACCCGGCAAACGTTGTTCTGCCATACAACTTCGGACCCAACAAACTTCATCTCAGTCCTAAGGTAACGCCTTCATATAAGCTCCAAAGTAAAAGTAAAACACAATCGCCCATGTCCTGACAATCGCATTTTGTTGAAATTTGCGATTGTGATTTAAAATCGCAAAATTGGTGTCACAGAGATCGCAATCGCATAATATTTGGCGATTGTCAATCACATGCATCCAACCTGGTGAACTCATATTTTTTGCCTCGAAATTATTTAAAAAACATAAAAAAAATGATGCACTTATACAAATTAACATGTTTTCTTTCTATTTGATCACAAAAAGATATATGTTTCTAAACAATTTTCATTAAAAATGCGTATTTAAAAAATGTTTTATGTTTTCGTCAAATTTTTGGTGCAAATTATCTTCTTCTTTTTCTAAAAGTTGGCAATTTAATAGTTTACAGCTGAGTTGCAAATCTTCGAAAAATGTGTGCTGACACACATTCATGTATTTTTGACCCACAAAACATACGTTCAAAAACGAGTGAACTGTAGGACAGGAGAAAAATTTATTGGCGATTTACAAATCGCATGTGATTTGAGAATCGCATGATTGTCAGGACATGGGCGAATGTGTTTAATGTGTTTTATTTGCATTTAATCGAAATCAATGAAGAGCGATCTGATAAACTATGTTTTTCGATTTGTTTTCCGGCGTAAAAAAAACAATGAAGACGGTGTGCCAACACGCGAACAGGCAGCGTACAGCTAACCTTGTGAAAAGCAAGGATATTCGAGACTGATCTCGAAAACTTCCAAAGATTGGCCTTGCGACTTATTGATTGTCTTCGCAAAAGCTAATCGAATGGGGAGTTGAATTCGCTTGAATTTGGATGGGAAGATCGGTTAGAATAATAGGAAAACGTGGGTAAGGACTTCCTCTCCTTTGAATTTGACCTTAATGAACGTCGCTTTAATCACATTGATCATTCGTACCGTTGCTCAATTTCTGATGATTTAGATTCCGAAAAATGCTTATGATCGATCCCACCTTCAGCTGTAAATTATGCGGCTGAATTCCTGGCACATCTAGGGAGTTAAAAAATTCTGTCGGATAGTTGGTCGCCTCATTCTCGTTGGTCACGCTATCAACGGATTTTTATGAATGCAGTTCTCCATTGATTCTACTTTGAATAATAACATTAGAGCTATCGACTTCCTTATTCTTCGCTGGTAGTATGGCCCGCTCACTAATCCACTATATATTTTTATAATTTTGTGCAATGCCGGGAAAACTTTAGTAATGAGTTCCTCGCAAAAATTTTCCGGGAACGCCTTCAATCCAGTTGAAACATCAACAGGAATTTGCCCATTGCCAAGCGGTAGTAGCTGTCTTGAAATTCTGTAGCCGATGGGTCGTTTTGCAACATGACTCTCATGATCGTAGTCAATTTCAACTTTATGTAGGGTTGCCAGACGGGCTGGATTCGGCTGGATTGTCTAGCTTTTTTTTATACTTGTCCAGTGTCCTGCTAAGATGAAATTTGTCCAGTATTAGAGAAATGACCAATGTCTTGCCTGTCCCACCGGGAGCATCGAGAAAGTAAATGCTCCCATTTCATTGTCAACAACCATCTCTTCAATCTGAACTCAATTTCAAGATCGAAATTCGATGTTGTCATGCGAACTCTGTGCAAAATGTCGTCAGCCATCTCGTCCTCGGCAGATGACACGTAGCTATGATGATCGCAAACAATGTACGAATTTGATTCGCTACGGCTGAAACAGTTGCCTCCTAATGCGTATCGTTTTCGAGTAAATGCAAACGTTAGCTAGCTTCTCGAAATCTGGCGACTGATTGAAAGGAATAAAATTTAAACAATCCGATTCGACCTTGACGTATATGTCAACGCAGTACTGTTGAAATAACCGGCGATATCTTAACAGATGTTAGATCATTTCGCGTTTAATCTTTTAACATAATAAATTTCACAATAATCCGAAATTTTCCAAGCATCATAACGAATTTTCCACCTTTATGAAATCATTAAATCAAGCGATACAATGCAAAATTTCGTCGCAAAATCCATCTTTTTTCAGTTTTTCCGGAATTTTCCGAGTTTTCCACCAAGAATTTTTCTATTACCCGAAATTTTTTAAAATAATTTTTATCAAATCAAGCGATGCAATGCAAAATTTTGTAGAAAAATTTAAGTTTTTCCGGAATTTTCCGAATTTTTCACTAAGAATTTTTCTATTTTTTCATTCGAAAAGTCATTTTGGAATAATTTACCGAAAATATTCACAGTTACACCTTCCAAATTTATTATTCATTCCATAGATGCAAAATTTCGTCGAAAAAAATTTTCCCATTTTTTGAACTTTTCCGGAATTTTCCGAATTTTTTAACAAAAATGTTCTATTTAAAAAGCCATTCTGTAACAATTGCACACAAAATTGTATACAAAAGGCAATTTTCGATTTTTTAAATTTTCCGACTTTTCCGGAAGATTTTCCCAAAATTTTCTTTTACATAAACCTTCTCCTGGCAATTACGAACAACTGAAAAAAAGTTTCAGCAAAATCGGCCCAGCCGTTCTCAATTGATGAATTACTATAAATTTTTGCCACCATTTTTATATATATAGACTAGCTGACCCGGCAAACGTTGTTCTGCCATGCAACTTCTGATTCGGCGAACTTCGTCTCGCTCCAAGTTAACGCATTCATATAAGCTCCAGAGTAATATTAAAACACAAATAGTTCAAATTTTAATGTGACTTATTTGAATTTAATCGAAATCAGTGAAGAGCGGTATGATAAACAATGTTTTCCGGCGCTAAAACAAACAATGAAGACAGTTTGCCAACACGCGAAAAACTGAGAAATTCGAGGTTAATCCCACAAACTTCCAAAGATTGGCCTCTTGATTATTTGAATGTCATCGCAAAAGCCAATCGAATGGGGAATTGAATTAGCTATATTTGGCAAATCGGTTGGAATAATAGAAATTCGAGGCATAAGAACTTCCTCTCCTTTGAAAAAATTTGACGGGAACGTCAACAAACCAGTTGAAACATCAACAGGAATTTGGCCATTACAAAGCGCCAGTAGATATTTTGAAAATGCAGCAGCCGATGGGTCGTTTTGCAACGTGACTCTCATGTTCGTAGTTAATTTTGGCGTTTGACGAAAATCTTCCGACAGAAATATTATAGCCCCACCAAATCGTTTCGAATCACCTCATAAATCTTTCATCTTTCGGTCAACTGCCTCCAAAGCTCGTTGATGCGCTATCGTGCATTCATCCCAAATGATGATTTTGCATTTTCGCACCAATTTCGCTGTCGCCGAACTTCTGGATATTGTGCCCAATGGCTTTTCAACTGTGAGAAGATTCATTGTGGTGATATTCAACATCAACGGGTATTGAAGTGCATCATATGACCGATGAGTCTCCCGACGCTTGAGAACAACATCGTGTGATTCCACATTCTCACCCTGCAATAGCTGTGAAGCTGTCGATATTCACATGAACAACTTTAAATGCAGTTATCTCCTAACAAAAATGTTCGATCGAAAAAAGGATACAGTTGGTATCTCATCTTAAAATAGATTGGGATCTCACCTCGAAATGAGTAGCTGCATAGCCGGGAGTTTCCGATTGTAACTTCAATTCATTGCTATGCAGGCATACGACAGACAATGAACCGATATCAACGCAGCGAAGATATTTGAAGGCGATTGTGGAATCGTATTCAAAAGCAGCGCGATTCAAGTCAATATTTACGACTGGTCTTCTTCTATTAACATTTTGTCGAATTTGAGGTGGTGATTGTGCAGCGCGAAACTGTGCAATATGGGCACGTCTCCATTCATTTTTTTGGCACGTTCCTTTTGCATTTGATTATTACGGGCGTTCTGACTAATTATAGCACGACGAGTTCGTCGTCCAAAGTTTGATTGTCTAATAGGAGGCATTAGTCTAGTAAATAACTCTCCATAAAAACAACCATGTCCTATTCGAAAAATCCAAATTTTTCGAGTTTTCCACCAAGAATTTATCTATTTTTCCATTCGGAAAGTCATGTCGGAATAATTATCTAAAATTTTTCGAAGTTACATCGTCCAAAACTATCAAATCATACGACAAAAAGCTAAATTTCGTCGAATAAAAAATTAAAATTTTTCCAATTTTTTCAGAATTTTCCAACAAAATTTTTCTTTTTTTTCCATTTGAAAAGTCATTCGCAGTTATTGCACACAAAATTCCATACAAAAAAATCAATTTTCGGTTATTTTAATTTCCCTGCTTTTCCGGAGGATTTTCCCAAAATTTTCTCTCACAAAAACCTTCTCCTGGCAATTGCGAACAACTGGAAAAATTACTATTAGACCATTTTTATATATATAGACATTATTTATCTCGTTAAATTTTCCAACCAACATCAAAATCATCAAATCAGGCGAAAACTGCAAAATTTCGTCGATAAAAAAAATCAAATTTTTTGCGCTTTTTCGCTAATAATTTTCTATTTTTTGCATTCGAAAAGCCATTTCGTAACAATTGCACTCAAAATTCTCGGCTTTTCCTAAGGATTTTCCCAAAATTTTTTGGCATAAAAAATTCCTGCCTATATTGCAAAAAAATAGAGCAAACTGGGCCAACGTTCTCTCTTGATAAATTACTATACATTTTTCACACTATTTTTATATTTATATGTTTCACAACAATCCGAAATTTTTCAGCAACACAACGAATTTTGCACCTTTACGTCGTCTGAAATCATCAAATCAAGCGATACAATGGAAGATTTCGTCGAAGGCATCCAAATCTTTCGATTTTTTTCTGAAATTTTCCGAGTTTTCCGCCAAGAATTTTTCTGTTTTTCCTATCGAAAAGACATAATTGTTCGAAATTGTTTACATTTACATCGCCCAAAATTACCAAAACATACGATAAGATGCAACATTAAAAGGACAAAACAAAAAAAGGAATTTTTTTTGGCATTTTTTATAATTTTTCAACTAAAATTTTGTATTTTTCCATTCGAAAACCGACAAAAATTTAATTTTGATTACCTTAAAACAGGCGATGAAATGCAAAATTTTGCCGAAAAAATTCAAATTTTCCGATTATTTTGGAATTTTCCGAGTTTTCCACCGACAATTTATCTATTTTTCCATTCGGAAAGTGGTTTCGGAATAATTATCCGAAATTTTTCGCAACTTACATCGTTCAAAACTATCAAATCGTACGACAAAAAGCAAAATTTCGTCAAAAAATAGTATTAAAATTTTTGAATTTTTCCAGAATTTTCCGAATTTTCCAACAATTTTTTTTTATTTTTCCATTCGAAAAACCATTCGTAACAATTGCACACAAAATTCTATACAAAAAGGCAATTTTCGATTTTTCCAATTTTCCGACTTTTCCGGAAGATTTTCCCAAAATTTTCTTTTACATAAACCTTCTCCTGGCAATTACGAACAACTGAAAAAAAGTTTCAGCAAAATCGGCCCAGCCGTTCTCAATTGATGAATTACTATACATTTTTGCCACCATTTTTATATACAGTGAAACTTCGATATAACGAATCTAGAGGGACCGAAAAATACTTCGTTATAGCTATTGATTCGTTATACATATGCATTGTGAAACCTTGGTATAACGAAATTTAAAGAAATACGAAAGAAATTCGTTATAACTATAGTTTTTTTTTGTCCGAATTCTATTTTACACGAAAATACTAGTATAATAATAAAAATTAACTATTTAAGAGGTAAATAAAAAATTAAGTTTTTATTATTTTTTTTATTTTATTACATTTTAGTAAAATATTGTGTAATTTTTGTTTGTTTTTTCTCGTATAGAAATTGATTTACGCTTTAATACACTCATTTTGACAAAGAACCAAAACAGAACTGACTATGTAATTTGTGGCGCTTTACATATTAACCTGCAAAGACATTTACCTTTCGTTGGTTTTAAAAGGGAATTCCCCGTTTTGCTTAAAATTTAATTTTGCTTTATGCTTTATTCTGACTTCGTTGTATGGAGGCTATAGTTCAAGACTTCGTTATGTAGAGGCTTTTGATAATGACTTACACACTCAAAATGTTATATGTATGTATTACTCAATTATAATTTCGTTGTATAGAGGCTTTTGAAAAAATACTTCGCTATATAGAGGCTTTATAGATCAGAATTTTTTCGTTATAGCTATAGAGCATTTTTGTATGAAAAACTTTGCAATAAAAAGGTTTTTTCAAGGGTCTCAGCTAAAAATTCGTTATATTGAGTTTTTCGTTATAACGAAGTTCGTAATATCGAAGTTTCACTGTATATAGATTACTGGAAAAAAATCCCGGAAAAAAGTTAAAACTTTTATGTCTCTTACATGACCATCCCCCACGCCAGTAACCACTGATCATGCAAAACGAATATGCAATTTAAGATACAATACTGACACGTCATTTTATTACACTCATGTGTGTGATAAAAATCCATACAGTCATCATGGACAATTAATAAAATTCAATAATCTGAACGACAAACGAGGGGACACATAGCAGAGCGAAAATTATATTACAACACCATCTTCTTAGTAAATTCGAACTCAAAAAAAATCTACGGAGTTGGCGTTGTCATCATCGGCGATGATAACATAAGTCGAAACCGAAATCAACCACATTTGCATCAATGTTGTCAACGCATACTTGTTTGTTTTTGTCCTCGATGTTGACGATGTCCTTGGCGTTCTTGTGACATCGCACAGCCATTGCACACATAACACAGACATGTGCAGACAGCACAATTTGATATCGGATAAAAATACATTAATTTAAATGAAGGTGTAGATGTTGTTAAATGAAGCCTCACTATCTACCACTGCCGCACTCCCTCTGTTTGATAAATGATGACTTAATTGCACTTTGCACATTTGGCGAAGTTCCTTTCATCAATGGCGCAGTTACAGGCAAACACAATTTAACCCAAAAACTTATACACACTCATACAAGTTCCAAAGGAAAAAATGCGGAAACAAAAAACAGAACAAGTATAAGGAAATTAAAATAAAAAGGATGTGTATGACGAGGTGTTGTGATAAATGTGCATGTGTATATGTACACACAAAAGAAATTGATTGTTAACTTACCTTAAATCGTTCATCAGATGTATAAGTGGTTTTAACAACAGTCGATATATGCACGTCAGCGTATCCAGGAAACCTGAAATATTAAAATTTTGTTCAATATATGTATATATGAGTGTATTTCTCTTAATGAATCCAGACGTGAAAAGAATCAATATGGCTGCATATATAAAAATTGGTCAGTCAGATTATTTTTGAGAGCATGAATAATGAACGACAACCTTAACAGTTATTAATGATGGGTCTTCCGATGAATAGTTAGTAGACGAAAAGGTTTTATGTTGGACAACTAACCGTAGAGTATTGTAAGAACGGGTGTAGTGTAGTTTTTGTGAATAATGATCGTTACGGATTATGTCGAATATTTTTGAATTCTTTTTGAATATTTGCAATATTAAGAGGATTTAACGTAATTGGAATACCAATATATATACCCAAATATGGTCACAGAGGCGAGTACAGAAAATGAGGAGATGACGGCGGAGTCTTTAATGCGAATGCTATATAAATGAGAAGTGGTAATTTCGGAATTTTGGCAATGCAAATTGGCATTTTATATCAATTGATAAAAATATTGATGCTAGACGAGAATTTATATTGCTTTAGTTAATTGTCACTAATACACTTAGGGCAATCACATTAATAATTAGAAAAGTCATATTAACAACTGCATGAAATGGAAATGGACTGTTTAAAAACGGCGAACTTAAAATGAAATGTTTAGGAAAAATTTCAAAACTACCTATTTTTCCAGTGATGGCTCAGCCTACCAGACTGATTTTGCCAATAGATTAAGAAAAACTAAAAATGTATGTGATTTGAATAAAAAAAACTGAGTTTGTGTGTTTTCCTACTACTATGCAATGATTGTAAAATACCTATTAGGAAGGCTTAATATGATCGTATAAATGATAATTTATTGAAGGAGCTGTCTACATCAGAAAATCTGTTTGGTTTCGAACCTGAAGGCCTTGTGACCTTGCCACCAGTGACGTCGACTACTATTCTAATACTATTATAGTGTTCAAATACTTTGGGTTTATTCGAAACAACAACAAAAATTCCGTTTTCGAATTCCTAATTTAGTAAAAAAAAATCGAGTAAACCGTTTTCGTTCGGTTTTTCGGAAATCTATATATATAAAAATGAAATGGCCCACGTATGTCATACCATCACTTGAGAACGGCTGGAGCGATTTGGCTGATTTTTTTTATTTCGAAATTTTCCGTAGATTGTTTGTGTTGAAAAAAATCAAATCCAGGTGGCACTAGGGTGGATTTATATCGAAAATTTGAATGCATGTACCAATTCAACTGAAATTTAGAATGGATATTCGTTTCATCATGAGAAAACCTTTCATGTACAAGTAGACCCGGTAGGTGGCGCTGGAGTCGGTTTACAATCAAAATTTTAACGAATGGGCCAATTTAACTGAAATTCAGAATCTATGTTTGTTTGATCATTAGAAAAAATCGTATGTACAAATGGACCCGGTAGATGGCGCTAGGGTGTTTTTATATCGAAAATTTGAATGCATGTACCAATTTAACTAAAATTTAGAATTTATGTTTGTGGAACATTGAGAAAATTTTTTTTGTATAAATTGACCCGGTAGCTGTCGCTATGGTGGAATTATAATGAAAATTTTAACGAATTAAACAATTTGACTGAAATTTAGAATGTATATTTGTTTTATTATGAGATTTTTTTTTGTATATATGGACCCGCAGTTGATTTGGCTGGGGTTGAATTATTTCGAAAATTTATATCGATTGTCCGATTTTACTTAAACTTAAAATATATGATTTTTTGGCATGAGACAATTTTGAATATCGGATGGCCGATTTTACTTAAACTTAAAATATATGATTTTTTTGGCATGAGAAAAATTTGAATGTATGTTTGGAACCAGTTGCCGGTGTTAAGCTTATGATACACTTAACATAGTTATTATATTATTTTAACATCATAGTTATTCAGAAGTCTATATATATAAAAAAGATGTACATTTTGATGTCACCACTAATTGTGAAAACGGTTGACCCCATTTGTCCCAAAATTTCATTGAAAGTTAAGGATTGGCTGTAGATGGTCACCCAGACCGCAAAAAGGCTTAAAGATGAATGACTAACTTTTATAATGGCGCACTTCCTACTGAATTAGAGAGATTCGCAAAGTGTTTTTTCCCATTTCAAAATTTTAGGGGACAATAACGAAAATAGGAATAACTGTTGATATCACCCAGACCATACGGCTAATGGGGTTGCTGAGCCCAATGAATGCATTTTTGGAAATTCGTACTCCTTAGGATAGAAAGGTACAGTCATCCAGTACACCAGCGCAGAAAGTTATATGTCAGTCAATCGGCTTAAAAATGTGGTTTTAGAATATATGCCTATCAATAAGTAAGTTTTCATCACATCATGGACGACACTGTTTTAGCAATTCTTATAATAACATATAATAATATTTAAGATATATGAATAACAGAATTTGTCCGGGAAAACCTCGCCCTTTAAATTGAAATATTTTAGAGGTCAAAAAAAAAACCAATCGTTTTTAGATTTCAACTACACTCAACATATTTTACACAAATTTGGAGGCAGGACGAAGTCTGCCGGGCCAGCTAGTTGTAAAATAAAACCAAATATGAAATTAAACATGAATTAAATTTAAAAACATATAAATACCAATATCTTAATTCAAAGTTATCCTAAATCAATTTATCATTTTTTTTTCATTAAATTACGCTTAGTATAGGAGATAAAGGCACTTAAAGTTTTTCATATGAGTAGCGACAGCTTCCCAACCATTTCAAGGTGAGATCCAAATATATTTTAAAATGAGTATCCCAACAGTTTGGTTTGGTTATCTTAAATTAAGCACCTTTTTGCGATCGGACACTTAGTTTTAGAAGATAACTGGACTTAAAGTTGTTCATGTGAATATCAACGACTTCTCAGCAATTGCAGGGTGACATCCCAACTGTATCTTAGTGATTTCACAACTATTGTACGGTGGTCACAAATTAAGCTCTTTTTGCGAATGGATGCTTAGTTTAGGAGATAACGATAATCCAATTTCAAAATGAGAGGACTCAATTATCTAGCACCATTTTCCAAACAAATTTTCGTATTTTATAAGGAAATTTCATAGTAAGCATCCTTTGAGATTTGTTAAAAGAATATCAGATACCATGGGTCTTAATTCAAAATCCAGGCCCCGGTTGTTAACGAGGAACTTTTCCTATTGCGGAAAAATCAACAACAAGCCTCGCAACTGCCCCGGAATCGCCCTTAGAGGATTTAAATGTATAACCGACCCCAGTCCTTTTATTCTTCCTAAATTTTTTCCCAAACATACTTAATCATAATCACTCCCTAAGGGGGCTACCACACACAATATTCTTTTTATAAAACTTGCTACTACCACTCTAACTGCCTCCTCACATATTTCATAAACATACCTAACCCTCATCTTTTGAGAAGCTCTTACTAGGCATGCCAATTGACTCGACACTAATACTGCGAAGTTGCTGTCGACAACATTCGAGGGGAGCCGACAATGAAAGAAAATTTGTCTTTCAAGATGACTGGAGCCAGGAGTTGAACCTGTGATCTCCCGCATGGTAGTCGCGTGTTCTAACCACTATGCCACGGCCGGTCTCCAGACAATGTCCATACATTTTTTTTAACTTTATTAACTGTCAAATATCCATCCCTATTCATGAGCCTTGCGACCGGCCGTGGCATAGTGGTTAAACACGCAAATACCATGCTGAAGATCCGTGGTTCCATTCCCGGCTCCAGTCAAATACATTTTCTTTTTATTGTCGGCCGCCTCGATGTTGTCGACAACAACATCGCAGTATAGTTTCGAGTCAATCGGCATGTCTAGTAAAAGCTTCTCTAACAAGGACTTCGCAAGGACTTCATATTAAAATAGATATATCAAAGATTACTTACTTACTTTCTATTTTCATATTTTCCCAATTTTACCCTTTCTACGACAACGTAAGCTTGACCCGCTCCACTATACTTAACAAATAGAACTACCACAAAAGTCTTACCACAAAAGTCATGCCACATTGGTCATTTCCCCCCTCTGGATTATTACTCAAATGCCCACTAATTGATAGTAAAGTAAGTTATAAGCAAGTATAGCCGCCACCAACGAATTTACTAACATTCTTCCGTCTAATTGATAAAAAAAAACACTAATCAACCATCTGACCAATGGCAGTCTTCTCTCAGACTAAAATAAATTAAAGCAATTTTCTCCAAACTCTATATGTTATGACTCAATGCATGACTAAGGCAACAAGGGTAAATATCAACCTGATAACGGAGGAAACGTGTAGGTAACTTCAAAGGCCTTTCACGAAAATTTGCAATTACATTTCCATAACTTACCGATTCATCATGGAGCCTAGCGACACAACATTTAATTTCTGCTTCAATGTTACCGGTCCTCGCATGTAATATTCGGCGGCAAACCAAAGTCAATGACGGGCAATGAGTGGCGTTTTGGAAAGGTGACCATTTCATTGTCATCAACGAAGAGGTCACTGTTACCGCTGCTGCCGGTGTTGCTGTCACTAGTCCTATGATTCTCATTGTGTTATTGAAGGAGTTGTTGCTGCTGTTGTTGCGACTGTTGACCCATGTCAATTGGCACCGTTGAACGTCCATCCACTATCAAAAGACTTTGAAAGCTACAATTATGTGAGGTCATTCCATTTTCATTTTAACGAAGTTTCCTGAGTCGACGTTAGGTATTGTGGAAGTTGATGAACGCCTTGTTGATGTTTTTGCTTTGGTGCTAACAAACCATAGTTCTGGGATTGGTTGCCATACCTGTCCTGTCAATTTGCGTAAGGTCTTTGAGATCCTGGCTATGAACTATTAACATATATTGAGGTGTGGACGGACACAAGCTAAGAGGCTGGTGGTCTTTTTCATTTAACACAAATGAAGATCTGTTGTTTGTGGTGGTTGTCATCGTTTCATTAAGTGTCATTGTTTACGTGGTGGCGATATTGCCTACGGTCAAAGCAGCATATTCTGTTGTTCCAACTGCGTTGAAGATATTTCGGCTATCGATGTTCTCATCGATGCAGCGTAAGTTTCAAGTACTGCAAATAAAAGACAATAACAGGTACGGCTTTAATAAACACAACAATATCAAGTTAAAGCATGGAAAACTGCTGTTGACAAACAGGAAACAAATTACAAATAAAGTAGCTACGGGAAATAGAAGGAATTTAATTTTGTTTTTCTAATTTTCAATTGCATTTTGTTTAAATAGAATCAGTCGAAATTAAATGTGAAAAATGGAGAATTCTTACAACAAGTTTATGATACTTATATTACTAAATTACATAAAAAAACTGCGTTTCCCTTTGTTTCACATGGACGAATAATGGGAGAGCTTCTGGCTTCTAAGAGAGTTAACATGCTTGTACTTTGAGACTTCCACAGTATCGTATTATTAAAAAATTTTACTTTAAGTCAGAGTTCGAGAAAAAACAGAACGTTACACGTACGGTACGTAGAAAATACACATACGCTACTCCTTTTTTAGCGTGTACACAACCAGAAAATTGCACGCTACGATTGTCAAAAGCCGAACACAAACGCTATGATAACGTAGTGAACTTCGAACACAAACACAAACTAGATACACTACGTTTAGAGTATTTTTTGGTAGAATAAACAAACACTGTTTTTTTTTTGTGAAAATATTTAAAATTTCTTTGAGGATATCCATTTATTTCATTAATTTGAACACAACACAGTGTATGTCTGATTATAATCAGGCTCCTCTCACCATATTCTGCAAATTAAAATTGTTGTCGACAAAATCGATATACCAGCCGATGACAGAAAAATGTGAATGACTGGAGGCATAAATCGAACCATGTAGTTTACACATGGTAGTCTTATCGATAAAACATGAACAATATGGATTTGTCCAGATAGAAAGCCAAATGGCAGCACAACACATAATAACAGTTAGTTTTGGTGTAGAATAACCAACATATTCCTAAACCTACATAAGTTGTATGTATGTGAATAATAGGAACCGAAAGTCTAAGGTCAAAATTGACTTCGCAGTCAAAAGTGACCAAAAAGAAAAACGGAGCTATTGACAAAACAATTACAGCGGTACTAATAACGTTTCGATAGGAAACCAATAACAAGACAGCGCATTAAACCGTATATGGGCCGTAAGTAGAGTGAAAGTATAACAAAATTGTCATGGTTATCCTACTAGTATGCATTAGGGATGTAACGAATGTGCTTTAGCGAATGCGAATATTGGAATATTTTTTTGCGAAAGCGAATGCGAATACCTACTTTTGGTTTTTGCGAATGCGAATGCGAAAACGAATATTCCAAAATTGTTTAGCGAATGTCAAAAAATGGTTTACGTAAACGAATAATTTAGTTTCATTCCTATTGTCTGCCTTTTCAAATAAAAATGTGTATTCCAGTTAAGTAATTAAACATAAAATATTTATTTCAAATTAAAAAAAATAATATATATATAATTCTCAGAAATTCAGTCTTTAAGGTAACTAAACAATAATTTTATTTACTTTCGAAAACTTTGACGTATTCAGTATTTAAAGTTTAGTAGAGCCAAGTTGTATTTAACAAAAAGAAGCTTCGCTGCTTAGATAAGTCCGGCTACACTAAACAACTGTTCGCTGAGGACACTTCCCGGAGGCGTAGCAAAGAGCTGGCGTGCCAAAGGTACTAACTTTTGGTATTTCGATCTGTTTAGTTTCCACTACAATACAGGATCTTCTGAAATATGATTTTTTTTTTCTTTATTGTATTCAGCTAACAATTTTTTTTTCATGAGAGACTGAAAACGTGACCACTTGCATGTCGGCCTCAGTCTCATTATTACTTGTATTTAAGAAATTTTTTTGCGAATGCGAAAGCAAATGCGAATATTGAAATATATATTTATACAAATGCGAATGCGAATGCGAAAGCAAATGTACAAAATGATGCGAATATCCCTAGTATGCATCACATAGGAAAGCATAATTGTCTTCCCGAAATTAACAAAAGTGACAAATTAACACCAGTCATCGATAATGAAGGAGATTGTCCGCCACACTTAGGCGGTAATGTACATGCACCATGTCACCGATGATTATAATTTGAGTATTCTATGTCCTTTGTGGAAGTGTGTTACCAATTATAGCGGGAGCGGCATTTTATCTATCACATAAAAGGTCATGTCGATTGTGTTATGTGAAACGCTAAAGCCTATGTTAATGAAGCTGATTCGACCTTACAACGCAGTGTGATATTAGGCCTGGAGAAGACCGAAAAAAGGAACTAAATTTTTAAAATTTTTCAAATATATGACTGCATTTTGTTTTGACCAGATTCCTTTCAGTGGCTTTAAAAAGTTTCTATATAAATAAATGAATATAGGTATGAAGCTATCAAGTCGCAAGAAAAAATATTCATTCTATATTATGAAATATGAACGAAGTTTCCGTCATTAATGAACATTGGATACTCAAATAAACGAAAAATAAACTATTACAAGTTTCTACCCAATGAAGACAAGGCAATTCATGACTGCTACGAGAACATTAGTCGAAACTGTTAACGGATAACACTATACGACAAGGGTTTTATTTCTTGTGTTTCAGGCATATGATCAGCATTGAATCTGAGTCGATTTAAAGGTGACCGTCTGTTGGTCTGTCTGTCTGCCCGTCCCCGCGATTGCAGTTGAAATTTAAGAGATATGGAGCTGAAATTTGGAATGCAAGCTTTTATCCTCAAAGATCCCAATCTAAGATGATCCCAGTCTGTCAAAACTACTTACACCTCCCATACAAACTCCTCCTTTTTGGGGTCTGCCTCTGAGATGACAGCCGTAGTTTTAGGGCAATCAAGCTGAAGTGTTGTATGCAAGCTTCCCTACATTATGCAGAAGTTGAGTAGTAAGATGAGATCGATCGTTCAAAATCTACTCCCACCTCCCATACAAAATCCCTCTTTTTGGGGGTGTCCGTATGTCATTCCCCGCGATTACAGCAGTAATTTAAGAGCAATCAAGCTGACATTTTGTTTGCAAGCCTCACTACTCTAAGCGGGGGTTGAATATTAAGATGAGACCGATCGGTCAAAAACTTCTCTCACCTCCCATTCAAACTCGGTCGAAAACAACTCCCACCTCCCATTAAAACTCCCCTTTTTTGGGGTGTCCGCCTAACTGCCCCCGCGATTACAGCCGTAGGTTAGGAAATTTCGATCTGAAATTTGTTATAGAAGCTTTTATTCTATAATTGGAGCTTGCGTTGTAAGATAAGCAAGATCGGACGAATACTTCTGCCACTCGCCTGTATGTCCCTGTAGTTTATGAGCTCTGGACTGAAATTTGGTATGTAAGCTTCTGTCCAGAAGCGGAGGTTAAGTTCTAAGATAAGCAAAATCGGATTTAAATTACTCCCACTTCTCACACAAATTCTCATTTTTGGGGGGTTACAACTCCTGCTATTTTTGGCCATCTAATGTATGAATACGTTACACTGTACGCAGAATATTTTCAAATCATCTCCCTTCATATCCGACACAAATTATTATTATATTTATACCCTACACCACGTTTACTCACGGACCGTCGATTCTGAGTCGATTAAAACATGTCCCTCCGACTGTCTCCGCGACTACTGCTGTTCACCAAGCGAAACATTTCAGAAAAAAAAATATTGACAAAAAATTACAAAGTTTAATAAAATATAGTTGTAGTGCATATAACCAGTTTTATCACCATTTTTACAAATGGTGAAGGGTAACTGAGCTTCGGCATAGCCGAAGGTGATCATCACCTTACTAGTTTTAGATTCACCTCAGTTTATCACATAATAGAAATAGAAATAATGTGAACAAATACATAATGTGATGAGTTATGCTGCACAAATTGTGTCGTCATTTGGAGTGAGATATGTTTGAGTTATATTGCTACTTAGTAATAACACAACATGATGGAATCTTTATAAACATTTTGGTTAAACTTTTTAAAATACTTAAACACAAAATAAATTTGTTATGCCTTTTCTTCAAATATGAGTTTTGTTCAAGTTTTATTCGACTATTCGAGTCAAACGGCATCTCTAGTAAAAGCTTCTCAAAAACAGATTTTCGGAATCTTCCACAAACTGTCCGACAAAAAAGCTATTAAACAACTTAGTTAGTAATATATCTCAATCTATCATTCTATATATGATACGACTATTCCTTCATCTCTCATCCTATTACACTTATTGCGTCACTATTCGACTGCTAATGTTCAATAAGACCGCAAGCATCGTAACGTTATACAGTACTTTAACAATGTTGCAGCCTGAAATGAAAGGAAAACACAACACTTAATAACCTACGGGGCAAAAAGTTATACGATGATAATGAAGTTAATATATTTTTTACCCTTTCCAACCTGCCCCAACCCGCTCTTTCAGGTAAGGTACAAAAACTTTGCATGTCCTTCGTGGGATAGTTTGCTTTGGTATTAGAAATTTACTTTATTTAATGGAATTTCAACTTTGTACTCATCGATTTTATAGTTTTCACAATGACATTGAAGAAATTGGCAAATATGTATATTATAGTGTAAACTTTGGGCAGGCACAAAAACCATGGCGAAACTTCGATGTGGAAGTTATATAGGGTTTTTTTAGCTGCAACACTTTTTGCTGGAACAAGAATTTATGGACGGTGAGAAGTTTTAATCATATTTTTTTCTTGTGGCTTTTTCTCAAGTGTTAATGTTGCGCTTTAATATATATTCCATACAAGTTACACATTTCCAAAAACAATTGTAAAATCAACTTGATGATTCGCGAACAAAGTTCGAGTTCGCCTGTGCCTGTGTAGACAATGCGTATTGACTACATTGCTTCAACCCATGCCGAAAGCAAAAAAGTTTCAAATAAACTCCAGAATGTAACCAAATTATCATATCCGTTATTAAAGTGTTTTTTCATTTTCCTGTCACAATCAGAAATTGGCGTGGAAAGAAATTTTTGCTAAAGCAATTTTAAAAATTCAATCGATTTTGTTTTAAGTAAATGCTTGCCAAAGAAAACTTTGTCCTTTGCTAAATGGAAGTTGAATTTACAGATCCAAGTATTAAGACGTCATGTTTGTTGCTTATTTTCGTTACTGTCAGCTTTGTCAGCATGATTATTATTTGCAGGATTCCTGATATTTGCATAAGCGATTTGAAGCTCTTATGATGCTCTTGATATTTTTCTCTTTTCTCTTTTATCGTACCTCAACAAAAGTGTGGTTGTAATGACATAATGTTGTTCATTTCCTTTGCATGCTGCTTAGCTGAATTTTTCTCATTTTGTTGCTTATATTCTATTATGAAAGTTTTCAACCAATGTAACCTGTAGAACCTGAACACATTCCTGTTAGTACATTGTAAAGAAATGCTGTTATTATTTTTAACAGGAAATTTAACCGACTGTAATAAAGGGTGGTTAAATTGTAATGGCCGGTGTTGAATTTGAACCACACCTAAACGTCAAGATCTTTTCAGCATTTCATTTGACATTTCTCAATTTCAGACTAACTCAATTTAAAGCATTGAAAGATAAAAAAATTGAGCAATGCGTTAAACTTATTCAGGCTTATTATAAAAATGGGCGTTCAAATCAAAACGCATATTGTGCACTTCGTGATTTTTTCGGTACATTTAATCGTACAAATGTGCGTACAATCGGAAAACCCGTGCAAAAATTTGAGAAAACCGGGTCTGTAGGAGATATAAAAACACTAGTGCATGCGCGTACAGCTCGCTCTGCAGAAAATATTGCTGCTGTTCGCGATAGTGTGTCTGAAGACCGTCCACCTCAAATCGTCGTCGTGTCCAACAATTTCACCTCTCACGCTCGTCATTGATGAACATTATGCATAATGACTTGCATTTACACGCTTACAAGGTGCAATTGACTCAAGAACTAAAGCCTCTTGACCATTCCAAACGTCGCCAATGGTCAGAATGATAGCAAGAAATGGCAATAGTGGATGATTAGTTTTCTAAAAAAATCATCTTCAGTGATGAGGCAAATTTTCAGCTCAGAGGATTCGTCAATAAGCAGAATTGCCGCATTTGGGCGAATGATAATCCAAGAGTGATTGTCGAAATACCAATGCACCCACAAAGAGTGACTGTTTGGTGCGGTTTATGGGCTGACGGCATCATCGGGCCGTATTTTTTCCAAAATGAGGCCGGTCAGGCAGTTATTGTGAATAGTGTTAGGTATCGTAAGATGATACTACAAATTGGAAGATATGGATGTAGATGATATGTGGTTTTAACAGGATGGTGCCACTTGCCACACAGCTAACGAAACATCTCACGTGGTGGCGATGTCAATTGGCTGCCAAGTTCATGTGAGTTGACGCCGTTGAACTTCTTTCTTTGGGGTTATTTGAAAGAAAAGGTGTACGTCCAGCAACAATTCAAGAGCTAGAGGATGAGATAATTCGGCACATTAACGGAATAGAACCTCAATTATGTCTCAGCGTCATCGTGTGCCTCCGAGGTCGCGGAGGCTATTTGGCCGATATTTTGTTCCATACATAATTGAACCATTCCTTAATAATTTGTGTTTTATTCAAAATCAACATATATATATTTTGTTTTACTTAAGGTTCTGTGTAGATTTCTCAATAATAGACATCGGAATTTAACTATTTTAATAATATTTTTCTGCTTATTCATATGCAATTTTTTGTGAAATATACCCATTAGCGAGGGTCAGTCCCCATACAAAAAAAAATTGTGGCGGACATCATCTACGTTTAAAGATTATCTCAAAACAATTTGGGGACAATAATTTTTTTTTTTAATCCGTGCACCCGACGTACGGCCCAAATAGGTTTTATTGCATAGCTTCGTTGTTTGGTGTCCTATCGAAATAAAAAGTATACCGTTGTTCATGTTTTATCAATAGCTCTATTTTTGTCTTTGGTCACTTTTGACTCCGAAGTCAATTTTGACCATTGACTTCATCTACTTCGTTTCCTATATCCACATGATGTCCATTTCTCATAACGATCGTAAAGACCTCTAAAAATAATTAATATTTTGCTTTTAATTTATTTAATTTTATTCACAAACAAAAAAGTTAGTCACCCTACTTTACTTATAATTAAATTTTGTGCTGTGTTCTTATTTAGCTTCCTATTGAATCGAAATGTATACCGTTGTTCATGTTTATTCAAAGGCTTCGAACAACTTAGATTCCAACGTCAATTTTAAACTTGAATTTTCATTCTCGGTTGCAAGTCAGTTCGAACCGATTGCTATGGGTCCAATGCCAGACAACATCAAAGACTGGAATATTCGAAGTGATCAACGTTATTATTTGTTACGTATGGGGCTCCACGAAAAGCCCCCCAATGAAATAACGCCCAAACGAGAAATGAACCAGTACAGAAATTTCAGTCAGTTAAACTGACAGATAAATACCATCACCCAATATAAGATATTGTTTAAGTCTTGAGTTATCGAAATTAACCGATTTACCCTTACCCTCAGTAAAACAAACAATTTTCTATTATATTGATATTATTACGTTGACTTTGGAATTTATCTCAAGCTCAAGACCAGGGGTTTTGAAAGAAGTAAAAGTTTCTCATAGTAAATGGTTGTGAAGTTTTTCGAGTCTATGCACTCAAGAAAGAATTCTCATTTGGTAATTCTGGTGCATAAGACTTGATAAACATTTTGCAATCATTTTACCAAAGTCTGCTGATGAGGATTCGTGGCTACATCCGAAACAGCGGTACAGACTGCCTGGCATTATGAGAATATCATTCTGCTTTTACTTCTTTCAAATCCTCTGGTCTTGAGCATGAGATAAATTCCAAAGTCAATGTTCATACAAACAGACCGAATAAATACAAACACAACGATGATGATATTATTACTCGATTTCTAAAGTGGGCGGAGTGGTACATTTGTATGGAAGGTACGAGAAGGGGTGTGGTTAGGCTTTCAGATTTATTCTTCATTACTTTATCCTGTTATAGCTTTACTAATTACAGAATTTGGGCACGATATCCTTGGGTGTACTGGTATTATTAGTACATCAATAAAGTGGGCGGAAAGGTACATTTGTATGGGAAGTACCATAAGGGGCGTCGCTCGACTTCCAATTTTTCCTCCAAAACTTTGTCCTGTTATAACATAACAAAATACTGAATTTGGGCACGATCGTGTCGAGTGTATTGATATTATTACCCTATTTCTAAAGTGGGCGGAGTGGTACATTTGTATGGGTGGTACCAGAATGGGCATGTCTAGACTTCCAGATTTTTTCTCCAAAACTTTATTCTGCTTAAACTTTACCAAATACAGAATTTGGGCACGATCGCGTTAGGTCTTTTAATAATATTAATCGATTTCTAAAGTGGGCGGTACCAGATGTGTATGGGAGGTACCAGATGGAGCGTGGAAAGACTTACAAGTTTTTTCTTCAAAACTTTATCCTGTTATAGCTGTACTAAAAATAGAATTTGGGTACGATCACGTTTGATTTATTGATATTATAACTCCATCTCTATAGTGGGCGGAAAGGTAGATTTGTATGGGAGGTACCAGAAGGGGCGTGGCTAGGCTTTCAAATTTTTTGCCAAAACTTTATCCTGTTATAGCTTTACTAAATACAGAATTTGGGGACGATCCCGTAGGGTGTATTGATATTATTACTCGATTTCTAAAGTGGGCGGTATGATGTATTTGTATGGGAGGTACCAGAAGGGGCGGGGCCATGTAGCCCATTTCCAATACCGTAAGTAGTTTTGAGAAAATAATAACTTGTGCAAAATTTCAAAACATTTGGTTGCGTCTTTCGAAAGTTATCGTGCGAACCAGCAGGACAGACAGACAGACAGACAGACAGACAGACAGACAGACAGACAGACAGACAGAGACAGACAGACAGACAGACAGACAGACAGACAGACAGACAGACAGACAGACAGACAGACAGACAGACAGACAGACAGACAGACAGACAGACAGACAGACAGACAGACAGACAGACAGACAGACAGACAGACAGACAGACAGACAGACAGACAGACAGACAGACAGACAGACAGACAGACAGACAGACAGACAGACAGACAGACAGACAGACAGACAGACAGACAGACAGACAGACAGACAGACAGACAGACAGACAGACAGACAGACAGACAGACAGACAGACAGACAGACAGACAGACAGACAGACAGACAGACAGACAGACAGACAGACAGACAGACAGACAGACAGACAGACAGACAGACAGACAGACAGACAGACAGACAGACAGACAGACAGACAGACAGACAGACAGACAGACAGACAGACAGACAGACAGACAGACAGACAGACAGACAGACAGACAGACAGACAGACAGACAGACAGACAGACAGACAGACAGACAGACAGACAGACAGACAGACAGACAGACAGACAGACAGACAGACAGACAGACAGACAGACAGACAGACAGACAGACAGACAGACAGACAGACAGACAGACAGACAGACAGACAGACAGACAGACAGACAGACAGACAGACAGACAGACAGACAGACAGACAGACAGACAGACAGACAGACAGACAGACAGACAGACAGACAGACAGACAGACAGACAGACAGACAGACAGACAGACAGACAGACAGACAGACAGACAGACAGACAGACAGACAGACAGACAGACAGACAGACAGACAGACAGACAGACAGACAGACAGACAGACAGACAGACAGACAGACAGACAGACAGACAGACAGACAGACAGACAGACAGACAGACAGACAGACAGACAGACAGACAGACAGACAGACAGACAGACAGACAGACAGACAGACAGACAGACAGACAGACAGACAGACAGACAGACAGACAGACAGACAGACAGACAGACAGACAGACAGACAGACAGACAGACAGACAGACAGACAGACAGACAGACAGACAGACAGACAGACAGACAGACAGACAGACAGACAGACAGACAGACAGACAGACAGACAGACAGACAGACAGACAGACAGACAGACAGACTCAAACGACTTAAAAAGTCATGAATCGAATTTGGTTCAAAGAAACCTAGGGTCTGAAGTGACTCCTTCTATCTGTTACACTTTTGGGTCGTATCAAATGATATATACCCTCATCCCTAAGGGTGATGGTATAAAAAGTGTGCGGAACAAGCTAGAGAGTGCTAACACTGACACTAACACAGAAAATACACTCTTTACCCTTAGTCAATCGTATACCAAAGACACCTAGCAAACCATTTTCTCCGAATTCGGTGAGATGTCTGACAGAAAGTCTGAACAAGTTGCCGATTCTGATGCCGAATTCTGTCAGCATTCTGTCCGAAAGTTGTATGATTGGTTGACAAGAATTCGGACAGAAATGTCTGGGGAAATTCAGAAACTTGTGCAGACTTTTCGGTCAGAATTCGGTCAGATATCTGAGGGAAATTTCGAAAAATGTCGAAGGGACTTTTGGATTTTTCTGAAGTAACTCTGGCACGTCGGAAGTTTTGGTTTGCTGGGCAGTTACAAATACTTTCATTGTATACAAACACACACTAGCACATGTATTCGCTTTTCTTCTCTTTTTCTCGTGTAGAAAAAAAGGAGTATATAAAGTAATTTGCGCCGGTGGATATATATGTACTCTAGTATTCCCTTCCTTTCAATTGTATGATTGTGTGTTCGTAATTGAAAATGTCTACGGTTGTGTGTGAAATTGTTCTACAATGCGATATTAAGCAGAGCATTTTCTTAAGCCTTTTTTCAAGATATTTTTTGCCAGAGACAAAATATGAATTATTTTTAAAAGATTATTGGGGTGCTTATTTTAACTAAATCTATTATAACATACAAAGGCTGGAAAAAATGGAAAACTGATTTGAAATTGTTGTTGTCAAATCATGAGGCACTTAGGTAGTTTTAAATGAATGAATAGTAGAATAGTCAGACAGTGCTTCACATTCCTGATGTCAGAAACAAGTAGATTAAAGGTACGGGGAATGGGCCATATTTACATAAAAGATGTAAGAGGTGGCCAGCATTTCCATAAGCAAAATTTCATTTGAGTGTACTTTTTCAATTTCAAAAAAATCCAATGAAATTAATTCCTTAAATTTAATATTCGCAAACCGGCTACACCCAAAGAGCATACACCAAAACACATTATAACCAATTTTCTAAAGCCATTATTACAATATGCTTCAATAAAACTTCAATCTTAGTTAGCACATTTTGCGAAAACTCACATCACATTAAATCCTTGAAAAGATTTTCGTTCATATTGAAGCGTATTTAGTTTTAATAGCATATAAATGAGTATCATTAAATTTGCCCCCCTTCCATCAATGCCAATTCCCCACCATCGCTCTAACCATTGGCAAATACATAGCAAGGTCTGATTGTGTAAACCTTTTTGCACAGGAAACAGTAAATAATGAACGAATCATATTTTCTATTTCTGATGTTCTCTACATTTTCAAGTTAAAGTCAAACTCTTACAGGATGCCATTTTTTGAGACGTCAATTTCTTTTACTGTCTCTTATTTGTAGTTCGTTGCAAACTAGGAGAGGGCAGGAAATTAAAGAAATGTTAAAGTTTGGTTTTAAGAAAAATTTCTCACATATGTATGCCGCCAAGCCATTTATTTATTGGTGCCTTTGATTTCTATACAAAAAGCATTTTAAAAATTTTTAATTTAGGACATACATAATGCACAGTTGATATAAAAAAATGCACAGTTGGTCAATATCTTCAAACGTTTCACGAGGTATTCAATGAGGACTTCATTAATAGTTAAGAACTTAAAAAAACATAATTTTGTGTGTTCTTACCACTATGCCTCTTCCGGTTCCGTTAAGAAGATATGCTTAAATCTAAAAACCTCTAAATATTAGCATATTTATAAACTCAACCTACGGTTAGGAGGGTACATATCATTTGATACGATCCAATAGTGTAACACATAGAAGGAGTCAGTTTAGACCCTAGGTTTCTTTGAACCAAATTCGATTCATGACTTTTGAAGTCGTTTGAGCCATGTCCGTCTGTCGGTCTGGCTGGTACGCACGATCTTTTGAGTTTTCGACATCAATATACCATTCAGTGCCATTGCAAGATACATATATTTCATTTGTATTACTTCTAGTTACAGTTTGTTCAAATTCGCCATGACTTTCATCTGAACTTTCATTGTAGTATTATCTTCAACATTCGTCAACCATAGCATCACCAACTAAGATCTATGTCTGACATATCCTATGAATAATGAATTTACAATGTTAATGAACATTTTGCGATGTAATCTAACTTTTCTTCCATAAATTTTAAATTTTTTTTTTTAAATATCTGTTCTTCAAATCTGCAAAACCAGTTGTAGCAAAATAACAAAGAAGTAATACAAGTATGGCACAACTCAGCAAAATATAAAGTGTTTTTAGGATTCTCAGGGGTGAAACTGTCAAAACGAATATTGATTGAAAAAGATGTGAACTCCAAATGTTAGTTACATAGTTGATTCAAACCGTACATTTTCAATTTAGTTCTGATCGCTGTTGCACTAGTAAGTAAAAAAGATTCACGCAAAATGGAAATTTTCAATATGATCGCTAACTTACTTAAAACTTAATTTCCCTTTGCACCCCATGAAAGAGGTATGGGATAGCTTCTCGCATTGTTGTGAATTAACACGCTTTCTATTTTTAGATTCACAACTAACGGCAGCTACTTGTTTATCGACGAATGCGAACGTCACTGTTTGAGAAGCTCTTACTAGACACGAAGATTGAATCGACGCTTAATACTACGAAGTTGCTGTCAACAACATTCGAGGGGAGCCGACAATGAAAGAAAATTTTATTTAAATTTTTTTTTCTTTTTTAAGATGACTGGAGCCAGGTTTGAACCTGCGATCTCCCGCATGGTAGTCGCGTGTTCTAACCACTATGCCACGGCCGGTGATCGCTATCTCCTATAAAAAAGGAAGGAAATCAACTTTTGTTGATGGGAATTAAATAAATTTACAGTTTGGTATTTCATAACTTGAGTTTTGCACTTAATTGACATGAACGCGCTTGACTACGTCGATGTCGTTGTACAGCTCATATAGCTCATGATTCATTCGACGACGGTACTCGCCGTTATCGATCCACTTGTGTCAGTACCCAGGATTCAGCGCTGTAGAGCCAGATAGGTAGGATCAGAGTCTGGTAGAGTTAGATCTTTGTTCATCGAGAGAGCGCTTTGTCATGTAATCGCTTGCTTAGCGCATAGTAGCAGCGGTTTGCGATAAATACTCGTCTTTTGATTTCGATGCTGACATTATTATTTTTGTTTATGGTGGTGCCAAGGTAGACAAAATCATCTACCACTTCATAGTTATAGTTGTCAACGTTCACGCAGCGTCCCAGAGGAGATGACTCTTTGTTCGTTGAAACAAATAACTTGGTTTTGTCCTCGTTTATCACTAGACCCACTTCAGCCGACTGCTTTTTAATGCTCGAAAAAGACGCAGTTACATCACGCAATCCACGTCCAATAGTATCTATATCATCAGCATACGCGAGCAACATGTGGCTTTTGTTAAATATGGTGTCATTCCTGTTTACTGCTGCTTTCCGCATGATCATCTCCATTACGATGTTAAAGAGATCGCAGGAAAGACTATCACCTTGTCTAAAGCCTCGCTTGTTGGAAAATGGCTCTGACAGATTTTTGCCAATTTTTAGTGTCATCCCGCAAAGTCGTATCAGCTTCACGGGGATACCAAACTCAGCCATAGCATCCAACAATTTCTGTCGTATCGGATTGTCGACTGCAGCTTTGTAGTCGATGAACAGATGGTAGGTGTCGATCAGCATTTCTTGCGTTTTCTCCAGGATTTGTCGAAGTTTGAATATCTGGCCGGTCGTGGATTTACCTGGTCTAAAGGCACACTGATAAGGTCCAATCAGGTTCGCCAGAATGGGCTTTAGTTTTTCATATAACACTCTAGACAGGACCTTGTATGTGATGGGTAAAATGCTAATCCCGCGATTGTTGGTACACATACTTGGATCGTCTTTCTTAAGCACGGGGTATAGAATAATCAGATTCCAATCATCGGGCATGCACTCCCTGAGCCAAATCGTGTTTATGAGCTGGTGCATGCATGTTACCAGCTGATCGCAGTTGGCTTTAAAAAGCTCTGCTGGCAGTCCATCGGCTCCCGCAGTTTTATTATTTTTTAGCCGCGCAATTGCCGTGCTAATCTCATTTTGGCTAGGTGGTGGACAATCTACCCCGTAGTCGATGGTTGGTGTTATTTCGTCACTTATGCTGTCTTTGGGAACGAGTAGAGATTGAAAGTGTTCCCTCCATATTTGCAGCACACTTTGAGAGTCAGTGGCCAGATTTCCGTCTCTGCCCTTACAGGTGAGGATCCCTGTTCCAAAACCTTTTCTTTTAACCCTTTGGTAGAACTTTCGGACCTGGCTCTCTCTTTTCTTCCACAGACGCTTTTCCGCTTAAATAGGCGTTTCATCCCCCTACTTTTCTCATTATAACGCTCCGTCACTGCACGCATTGCCATTGGCTGCAGTTTTGCCTTGTATGCAGCATCCATATTCTCAAATAATTCGCGACATGCATCATCGTACTAGGGCTTGTCTGAGCGTGGATTTCCATAACGCAGTACGGTCGGATCAATCTATTCTGGGAGTCTTCGAGAGGAAAATACTCCGCAAAATATTTGGACCCATCATTGTGAACGTCGCACAGTGGCACCGCCCCATACATTTCTTCGAAAAAAATAGAAGGAGTCGTCGTACAGCAATGAAATTTTGCAGAAACACTTCTCTGGGCTAAATTTAGAAATTTTGAAAAAATCTTGGAAAACCGCCTACTGCCACACCCACCTCCCATATAACTGCACTTGCCAAAATTTTTATTTTTGGACCTAGGGACTCGAAATTCGGGACACTTCTTAATTGAGTTCTCCTTATGAAAAAAATTAAACATATTGGGGATGCCACGCCTACTTTAGATTTTACGCCCATTGAACATAGTAGATTTTAGGTGTTTTTCTTCCCTGCCTAGAATCATGTGAAAATTTCATATAAGTTAAAAAATGTTAATTTTTATACGAAAGGGAAACATGTGTTGTCTCCATACAAAAGAAGAGAATATCCCCAACAACCCTCCGCGAAAGATATTATCCTTCAAATACAACGAAAATATCGCACAAATGCATGCATTAAAATCGATCTTACTAAAAGAGACGGTATTTGGCGGTAATTTTTTTTTCTTAATTGAAAGTACAGACTCAGACCTTTTATTATTTTATAGTTAGAGGGCTAAGCAAGGCAAAGCACATAAAGTTTTTTTTCATTCAAAAAGTGAAAAGATGATATTTTTTAGTATAATTTTTGATAAATTATAATAATTAGTTTACTTTTCCAATTTCAATAATTTTTTTTATAAAAGAGTAAGTGCTATATTTTCACTAAAAAATAAAACAAAAGCCATAGCATTAAACTTACACGCACAAAAAGTTCTTTATTTGGACAATAATTTTAATCTAATTTCATTGAATAAATTTCCGTTGACTTTTGTTAGTTTTTTTAACTACAAAATTTTACTTTTCATAAAAAACGTTGTTGAATTTTTCTTATCCAAATACTTCTTTACAAAACCATACCATTACAATTTTAATATTGGAAAGTTGAAAACCCCTATTTTTTCCGCGGAAATGCCACTGTGCGTCGTCGAATGAATCATGACCTGTATGAGCTGTACAACGACATTGTCGTGGTCAAGCGCGTTCAAATAGACCGAATGCGCTGGCTTGGACACGTTGTACGAATAGACGAAAACGCTCCGGCTCGAAAAGTCTTCGGCAATAATCTCGATGTGCGGCTCAGGAGGGGGCGACCAAAACTCCGATGGATGGACCAGGTGAAAGAGCTGTTAACTAAGCTTGGTGTGACGAACTAGCGCAAAAAACCAAAGCGCTTGGAATACTTTTCTACGTGCGGCTACTGATAGATACATTTCTGTTGTTGCTGCCATTAAAGAAGAAGAAGAAGAAGTACGGTCGTTGTGGAAGTGGTCATATAATTCGCAATATGCTGCCACAGTGTGTCGGGAAATAGTGGGTTTGTTTGAAGTAATTGATACATTTAGTTGGAGTATTCATTGGCTATCACGGTGATATGCAAGCTCTGTGATGTCTAGCTTCCTTTGTGTCCATAATTAAGCAAGTCATTAATGCTTGAGACAATTACCGTAAAACAATTCGTCAAAATCTGCAATAAGTCCATCAACTTTCGCATCCTTATTGCTTTTAAATCGAACGTCAATAACGACTGGACCTATTTCTTAAATTGCACTGCCATTGGAAGTGAGCAAAATACAAAAATGTCCCCTTCATATTTGCACCACTGCCTGGGTGTCCGTTCGTATCTCTCTCACTTTACAGGCGACGATAATCGTTCAAAAACCATTAGATTTTATATTTTTCCTTAGACTATTTATTCCTCATACACAAGTACTGTCGTTGTGGCTATTTTGGGGGTACGAAGCATTGCTCTTAAATAGTTAAATAAAATTGTCAAATCAATTTTTTTTCCAAAACTAAAGCGATTATGCAATATTTTATGGAATGTTTATTTAATTTTATTTTTTGGTTTTCAAAAATAAATTAAATTTTACCACAGGTCTTTCAAATCAATATTAAACTAACATTTCAAAATTGATGATATAGTAAATTCATATCTGCACTAGCAATGATTGTTGATTGCTAGCGTTTGTGACAATAGAAAGCCGACAAATATGTTTACTTTACATAACAACGTAACAGAGCACAGAAGTGCAATTTGTTATTATCAACGTTATGATCACTTATTTTGTTGGTTTTGTTAGATGAACAAATATGGAACAGAAAACACACTGATATCATTCGATGATTTCAGTGTAAATCAGTGTAGCACTTGATGTATATTACATTTGCTATTGCGCAACATAAAAAGAATTAAACAAAACTAAAAATATGAAAAAATTATATTACTTTATACAAAACTCTCAAGTTATGCTGCTTCAAATCAAAATTGACAAAAATGTACAATGTGCACAAGCCATCACATTGTGTTAATGATAACTATTTTTATATATTGTGTTTCCTTTTATTTAATTGTTGCTGTTGTTATTTGTTATTCGTTTTATTTGAAAACATATCAATAAGTGTCACTTAGAAACGCTATTTTCATTTTGTTCCCATTTGTAGAATAATAAAAACCCTTGACATGTACGTAATTTGAGTGACACGTGTATATGTAACACAATAGATGTGCGTGTTTGTGTATGGAAAGGATGCATGAGTGCTTGTCTGTTTGTTACACCGTTCAAAATACATATACAGCATGAAAAAACTATTAAACATGTTAACAATTTTTGATGTTTTGTTGATTAACAAAACCATGATTTCAAATTTGTAAAATGTGCATAAAAGTGAAAAAAAAAATACAATACACGATGTATATGAAATCACACAGTACATATGACGCAGTAAAAAATTTGGAGATTTTCAGAAGCATAACGTGTTAGCTTGCTGGTATGGTTTACAGGAACAAAGTTAACAATAATATCTCACACATATAAACTATCCACTGGAAATTACTCATATACACATGGCCAGCAAACGAGTTATAATTGTTTCCCATGCTTTACCTTTTATTGCGTAAGGAAAATCAATCACAAATTTAATTTTTTACTATTTTTTTATTTAGTTTGTTTGAAAAAAAGAATTAGTTAATAGTATTATATGAACTGCATAACAGTAAAACGAATAATTAAATAAAAATTATTAAATTTCTTGCACAAACAACAACTCGAATAATTTGTTAACGATGGCTGTAAAACATTTTATAATATGAAAATCGATCAAATCACAGCACATGCCCTACAACTTTTTCAGTCACAACATAAATCTCCTGAATTGATCAAAACCACTGACCCCTAGAACGTATGATTGATGTTAAATAAAATCACAGTACTCATTCGCCCCAAGGCTCATACACAGCCTTTGACTCCAAGCGAAACGACGACGAAGAATAAATAGTTGCTCTCCCTTTTCATTTTCAATTTAAATGCAAATAAACTGAGAATTCAACTAAAGACTGACTGGTACTGATACCACCACAATCACTATAAACGACAACTACCATTGTTGTTGTCGCAATCAACACATCCACCGTTGCTAGTCGAGTGAGCTAAGGCTGCACAAAAGAAATTCAAATGGTAATAAATTAAAAGAACAAATACACATATAGAATTTGCCCAAGAAGAGACATTCATCCAAAAATTATAACAATAAAATAGCACTGCAATGTATAAACAACAAGTAAAATATAAAACAAAACAAAAAAAAATAAATATCACAACAACTTCAATTCTAGATATAAAAGTGGAAACTAAAAAGACACAACAAAATAAAATTTTTTGCGGGAAGAACGCATTGCACAAACAAAGCTTCACTATTTCACGCTGTATTCATATGTTAGCACATGCATATGTTTTTATACATATATACAATGGCAGGGGTGGCCACGTATTAGGCCCCGCACAACAATTTTGGAAGAAATCACTATTAATTTGCGAATATATTCCAAACTATAAGACAGTGGCAGCATATTGTTCTTATGACCACGACCGAAATTGAATATTAAACACCTTACTTAGGCAATTCCTGGAATGAAGAAGAATGTCTAGTATTGTCTGAGACAAAGGATGCTACATACAAAGTAACACTGCAGGCATTGGTAAAACATGCTAAGAAGGAACGATATAATGAGAATACGAGAGCAACCAAACGCTTGTTCAAAAGAAACAAGGGTTTTTATAGAGGACAAAAGACCTAAGAAATGCAGCTGCACTCGACAGTCCTACTGAGTTTGGTATCCCTACGAAGCTGATACGACTTTACGGGATGACACTGACCGAAACGAAGTTCATAATGAAGGTTTGCACAAATCTTACTGAGCCATATCCAACCAAGCGAGGCTTCAAACATGGCAAGGGTTACGAGATGTTAGGTTGTGATACCATTTACAAATTTTCGCACCAAATATTCATATTCTGTTTGGTCAGCGGCGGTCTAAATCAAAATCGTTCCTTTAATAAAGGTATGAATGTTCAGAAAATCGCCTACTGACAGACAGGTATTGTCCGTAGGGTATTTAACCTATTATTGTTACAGCTATGATGTTCCTCAGGTGGGCCTTGGACAGGTACAGCACAAATCGTGCCCTCTGTGTATCCAGCCAAAATCATTTGGTCGCCGTGCAAGTGGGTTCTTTCACACATCTCTCCATAGCAATGAGGTTCGGTTTCCCAGCAATTAGCCCTTTCCCTCTTATGAGAGGGACACCCGCCCGAGTTCACGGTTGTGGCGACCCTTGCCAATATATCGGCTGTTTGGTTAACATACATGGTACCCATGTGGGGTAACCATCCAATGTCTCGCTATCTCCTCAAGAGACGATCGGAATTCTCAACCAATTCTCCAAGTATCTGGTAGTCGCTTTACTATCAGTAAGAATATGAATATTGCCGCCCAATATCCCACGATACTGAATTTTTTCTACGGCTATTCTAATGGCCGCTAATTCGGCCTAAACTATGCTAGTGTGATCCCATGTTCTTATCGATAGTGGTAATTCAACTCCTCCGAAAAGAGGCTGTGCAGCTCTTTCCTTTAATTTCGACCCGTCCGTGAAAATTAGGATGACATCCTCCACAAATTTTAGGGCTTTACCATTATCATCAAAGTCGGACATTTCCGGGATGTTCCTTATAAAACCCGGATCGAAGACAGGTTCTGGTATAATATAATCCGTGTGACATCTCACATTGATAAGGTCCTGTAATTTGGAATGACCATAGCTCCTGTGCATCCATACTTTAAACGCATAGCCGTGTTCGCTGCTATTTTCCTTGCCTCAATATCCTGGTTAGCATGCTTGCCACCAGTCTCATAATACATTCGAATTTCAGTCTTTGGGACGCTCTATTCAGCGCCGGCTACCAGAATAGAATAATTAAGGTTTAATAACAAAGTCATATAACCAGTTTACATTTTTGGGGCTAATTCCCCAATTGAGTTCGACTGCTCTTTTGCAGCAGTTTATAATTGTATCCGCTTTGCTAGTCCTGGCCTGAGCGTTCAGATTTCACTTCAGTTTACTCTCTAATATTAGCCTGAGGTATTTGACACTACCTTACCGGTAACTATTAGCTTCACGTAATCTGCATATTGCATCATTCTCAGGAGAGTGTTTATATTGAGATTCCATAGTAGTAGAGAGAGCAATCCTCTGTTGGAAATATTTCTCACACCCAGACTAGATCCAATGCGCCTAAATTTGAATAGTTTATAAACTAAGGAGATAACCACTGGGCTAATCTCCAGTTGTTCTTTGAAGTCAATAAAAGATTTATGTTTGACATTATTAAAAGCTCTCTTAATCCAGGAAAGCGGCGAGTGCGTATACCTTGTAGATCTTTCAATGCGATTGGTTACTGAATGTTTAGCAGTTTGTGTGGATTTACAATTCGTCCAAGCATGCTGAGCCTTGGTGTCGATACTTCGATGTTCTGTTGTAGATCAGTGGGAATAATGCCATCGTGTCCTGGAGATTTAAAAGAGTAGAAACTTTTGATGGGACTTTGAACTCGATGTTCAATAATCGATATGTAGGAGATAAAGATTTCAGGTTGAACTATGTATTTAGTTTTTAAATACCTTTAAGTCTAGGGGGGTCATCATAGAACCGAAGCGGCCCTTATTTTGACCCCCATTGTCCCCGGCTCCAATATTAACCTACCATTCCGACGTTTGGAGACCAAGACGAAGGAAATGGTATATTTTTGATGTTACTTGGGCTCCCGACATACATTCTGGACTTCCGGCAAATGCAAAAATTCAAGAATTTTTAAAAACTTAATTTCTGAATGCCAACTTTCAGAGCCCATAACTTTTTAACCAATCCATAGATTTGCTTCTGCAATACCTCATTTTGTTTGTTGAGAAGTCAGCTTTACGCAAAAGAAATGAAGAACTAAAAACTAAAATATATCTCCACCTGAAATTCTCGTGCTTCTCAGCGCGAGCTAGGAATTGATTTTAGACATATAGTTTCTTGGTAAAATTTTCTTAGAATTCATCGTAGATTCCGATTCTGGTATACAATTACCAGGTGGGCCAAAAGAAGTCATTTTTTCTAAATTAAATCTTTAGAATTTTATTGGTTAAGTCGAGAAGAAGATATCTGCCACTTCAGCAAGAACTGCGGGCGACAGATTCTCGCACTCGTGTCGAATGTTGTCCTTGAGGGCTTGCAGGGTCTCGGGCTTGTTCACGTAAACACACAAAAAAAGTGTGGAACGATCCTATAGGGAGCATAGGGCCACATATATTATTGACGAGAAAAGTTTATATCGACAAGAAGTACACCACCAAACGATAGTTAAGATGATTCTTAACAATTTGGGTGGAGTAACCATATGCCAAAAGTCAATACGAAGCCACCGATTTTTTAAAAAAAAATATGTTCTAACCACTATACCGCGGCCGGCATAGCGACTACCATGCGGGAAATCCCGGGTTCGATTCCCCTCGATGTTGTCGACAGCAATTTCGCAGTATAAGTGTCGAGTCAATCGACATGTCTAGTAAAAAACTTCTCAAACATGACGTTCGCATTCGCCGATAAACAAGTCGGTGCCGTTTGTTGTGAATCAATAGCTCATTCATGGGGTGCAAAGATACATTAAGTTTTTATATAGATTAAGTTCATACGAAAGCAATTTAAGGACATGAAGTTTTTTTAATCCGACCGTCCGAAATAGTTATTATTTTATTGCATCGTCATTTAATATCCGATCGAAAAAATATAATAATTTAATCAAAGGGTACATTTAGCTCGCCGACATCAATTTTTTTATTAAGCGATGAATTTCTCCAAACAAGATTTAATTTCATAAATTTCTTGAGCAAAATTAGTTCTGAACAACAAAAAAAATAAAAAATATGCGAACTAAAAATGTTTTTCATTATTTCTCCTATCTTTTTTAAAATCGCTCAATAATTTTTTGATAAATTCCATGTTTTCCAACAAATTTTAAATGTTTTCAAAATACAAAATCTTTGTTGATATCCTGAGTTTTTATGTCTGTGCAAATTAATTTACAAAGCAGACTTAGCACAATCTACACTATGAACTAAAAAAATAATATAGCTGGCATGTCTGCTCGCACAATAATGTGTGCATCAATATTTGTAGCAGTATATCTATGTTCATTTAAATTACTTACCCCTTTACTACGAGAGACTACTTTCAGCTATACACTCGCTAAGCAAATGTTATTTTTGCATCATATGCTCCGCAATTGATTCCATTTACAGCAAATATAACTAAAAGAAAAAATTACGTTATTACTGTTGATTTTTGTGATGATTTAAATTTAAAATGTAACAATTTGTAAATAACAATTTAAATAAACACAAGTTTTTTATTTAGAAATAAAATGTTCATATGCATGTACTTGCAATTACTGTTTTTAGTATGCAATTGAATAACGTATTTTTGTATATTCTCTTTGGCTTTGTATGTGTGTGATGAAATTTGAATATAGATTTATTAACTATTAAAAGTTATGTGTTTGTATTTTGCTGTACAAATACAAATGGAGTTTTCTTTGTGAAGAGTGTACAGTTAGTATTTTTAAATTTTAAAGAGCTATTTACTTAATTGAGGTGGATGTGTATTAAAGTGTTTTTCAACACATATGGTCTGTATGTAGTACACGAAGAAATATTTTGCGCTTATCTGAGCCATAGGATAAATCCAAAAATAAATATACTTATTTTGTTATAAGGAGAAGAAATTTGAGATTTCTATATTCAGGCATTAGAACGAAAATCTGTTATTTATTTCATCAACTGAAAATGCTTCAGCTGGTTTTAAATGAAACTAGTAAGGCGGTTATCTTTGTAAACATGGTGATAAAACTGGTTATTTGCACTACAACTACATTTTATTAAACTTTGTACTACAAAACAGGGGAGTTGGTGAGAGGTGGACGTGTCTTTAAGCATCACACATCCATTTTTTGTCAATAATTTTTTATCGATTTTATTCGATTTACCGATAAGTTTATGAGTTGGTGAGTTGGAGCATATATTTTCATGAATTTTGTAACTCCACAAAAATAGGAATTTGTGTGGGATGTGGGAGTAGTTTAAATCCGACCTTGCTTATCTTAGAACTGAACCTCTGCTTCTGGACAGGAGCTTACATACCAAATTTCAGCCTGAAAGCTCATAAACTTAAACAGGGACATACAGACGAACACACCCAAAAAGGGAGAGTTTATATGGAAGGTGGGAGTAGTTTTTGACCCATCGGTCTCATGCAATACTCAACCTCCGCATAGAGTAGGGAAGCTTGCATGCAATGTTTTAGCTTGATTGCTCTTAAATTACCACAGTCATCGCGGGGACTGACATACGGACACCGCCAAAAAGAGGGATTTTGTATGGGAGGTGGGAGTTGTTTTTTTACCGTTCGGTCTCATCTTACTACTCAACCTCCGCTTAGTGTAGGGAAGCTTGCATACAAAATTTCAGCTTGATTGCCCTTAAGCTACAGCTGTAATCGTAGGGAAATACCCCAAAAAGGGGGAGTCTGTATGGAAGGTGGGAGTAGTTTTTGACCGATCGGGCTCATCTTATAACTCAACCTCCGCTTAGAGCAGAGAAGCTTGCATACAATATTTCAGCTTGATTGCTCTTAAATTACTACCGTAATCGCGGGGACGACATACGGACACCCCCAAAAAAGGGGATTTTGTATGGGAGGTCTGAGTAGTTTTTTACCGAACGATCTCATCTTACTATTGAACCTCCACTTAGTGTAGGGAAGCTTGCATACAATATTTCAGCTTGATTGCCCTTTAACTACAGCTGTAATCGTAGGGATAGACCCCAAAAAGGGGGAGTTTGTATAGAAGGTGGGAGTAGTTTTTGACCAATCGGACCCATCTTAGAACTCAACTTCTATATAGGGCAGCATATCTTGCGTACAATATTTCAGCTTGATTGCTCTTAAATTACTGTTGTAATCGCGGGGACTGACATACGGACACCCCCAAAAAGAGGGATTTTGTATGGGAGGTGGAAGTAGTTTTTTAACGATCGGTCTCAACTTAGAACGTAACCTCCGCTTTGAGGATAGAAGCTTGCGTTCCAAATTTCAGCTCGATATCTCTTAAACTGCAGCAGTAATCGCGGGGACAGACAGACAGACAGGCGGACAGACGGTTACCTCTAAATCGACTCAGATTTCGATGCTGATCATTTTTATATATATATTGTCATATCTACCATGCCTCCTTATGGGCGTTACAAATGGGGGAACAAAATTAATATGCCATTCACTCTGTTCATGCGCGTGGTGAAGGGTATACAAATTGTGATATGTATGTATTGTATACATTGTATACCATATGCATACGATGCAGAGTTTTGCTTCGATGGCATTTTTCCTTTCAATCGTAACTTATCGATTTAATGACGCACGCACAAAAGTATTACGTGCGGCTACTATTTAGTATAGCTGTTTTGTTCAACGAGGAAGAGCTTTGTCATTGTATCTTCATTCGCTTATACCTATCAGACCCTATACGTAAAATATGATATATAGTTTAACATTTCATTTCAACATTTACGACTACTTAATTCTAGCAGTAAGTCACTGAGCAAGTTAATGTATGAGTATTTTAAGTTTATCTACAAGATATTTATAAGCTCTACACACACTAGCTTATTTACCGTTCTGACGAATTATTTATGGGTATGATATTAATATGTCATTTGCCAATGAAATTTTAATACCATCACCTTAGGGATGATAGTATATATCATTTGATATGAGGAAAAGTGTAAAACATTAAAAGAGACAAGTAAGACCCCAAGTATCTTAAGACCAAATTCGTTTCAGGACTTTAATACGATTGAGCTGTGGCAGTATTTCTGGCTGCTGGCTGGATGGCTGAATGGCTGGTGGGCACGATAACTCGAGAAAATATTAACTGATCAGTATAAAAGTTTGCCAGTGAAGTAATGGGATTGTAAATGGCCAGAATAGCTCCGCTCCTTCTGGAACCTCCCATTCAAAATTACCTATTTTTGGATAATTAATATTTCTCCTATAACTTTCAAACGGACAACTGGTAGATATTTGAATTTGGTCATTTTAATTATCTTGTAATAGTATACAAGTCCTCAAAAAACCGAAACCTTTGACAAGCACCTTCTGGTACCTCCCATGTAAACGACCGAATTGACCCTCTACCCAATCTGGTACCACCAATATAAAATAACCTATTTTTGGAATATAAATATTTCTCCCATTACTTACAAACGAACACATGGAGGATAATAAAAGTTGGTCAGTATATTTATCTTGAGATAGGAGGCAAAACTCACAATACCTAACTTTTTGTATATCCACTGAATTTAGTAAAATGGTACCTCCTATACAAATTAGTAACATTTTTAGGGTTTTGCTACATATCTCTAGGACGATGGCATTATGACCGAAAGTCCAATCTACAACCATTTTTGCTCTACAAGCAGGTAAATAATAATACACAAGCAGTTTTAATCAAAAATCGGTTAATTTCAATAACTCAAATTTTAACCAATCCCAGCAGCGGAAAATCCGAGGCATTGTGAAATTAGGCCTGCAAACATGCCTTCAAATGCAGTTTGATGACTTTCAAGTAAGCCTTTCTTTACCAGGCATATATACAGGCTTTAACACTCTGCGTCAAATGTTAGGGGTCAGTGATTGGAATGGCTTCTAACTACCGGAGAAAGTAGCCCCAAGAAAAAGAAGTTCTGCATCATACGTTTTGTCAAATTACATGCCATAATAATTTAATATCGATTTAAAGTTAGTAAGCATCGTATAAGGGAATTTGTCACATTTTAGGTTTACGCGAAAGTAGTAAGACTTGACACTTTCTTCAGCTTTGTATTTTCTTATTTTTATTTTTTAAATACAATTGTTTAGGCAAATTTTTGAATTTTTTTCTTAAATTTATTTATAACTGCGAAACTGTTGATTATGCAGAGAATAAAGAGATTAAATTAAATGTTGAAATTTCGAATTTTTGTTTCATTAAAATTGGACTAGTCGTTGTCAAACAAAAGAGCCTAAAACGTGACAAAATCCCATATACGATGTTCGCTAACGTCAAATCGATATATCTCGAGTCTTAGATGAGTCTTAGCGAAACGCCGGGACACGTATAACATTTTTTTGACGGATATAAATTTTGCAGGATCCCATTCCGATGATAGCTGTGCATACAGTGTAAATATTCCTTCACTAAGCCTAACAAAAAGTCCAATACCTCTCACTGGGGTGAGAAAAGATCCGTCAGACATGCTTCCTTCCCATCTTAAAACAAGCTGGTCTTCCTAGCCATGCCTACTGAAAAGCCTTTAACCCTTATCCTGTATTTAAAAAAAATTACGTATACTGTATTTATGGGTCAATTTTGCCCAATACATATTTATTTGAATTTTGAAATTTTTTTGAAATAGTTCGACCGTTTTTAAAAGAAATTATGCTATTACAATAATATTTGCACACAAACTTTGCACATTTGGAACATTTTCTGAGTATTTTCTACTTTTTGAACATTTAAAGGTATACATAGCAACGGACCCTTGTAAGGTTTGTCTTTTGCAGTTCGCTTGATGCAGCAGGATTTAAACTGCGTAAGATTGCTTTAGCTGAATTGCTGTGAGATATATGATCTCGGCGAAATATTTCCTGTTCAACAAGAGGCCTGCCTAATTTGTTCAAAAATATTAGACGTCAGAAATTATTTTTCTTACTCCAGTCTTGATTTATTGAAGTAAATAAATAACAAGCGTTATATTTTGTAATGTCCAACATGTTGTGGAATAGGGTTGATAGCCAACGATTAGATCTGCGCCTGCAAGTGCAATTTTTAGCCAGTTAATTTACCAATTCCTGAATTAGTGTCATGGCGTTAGTATGATATAATGTGCATACTAAAATAACAAACCTATTTTGCCTGTGTACGAGAACAAATGCAAGATTGTTTGTCTTATTTTATTTATCGAGAAGAATTTAGAAAAGTTTTTTGGTATATTTTTCATGTCCAATTTTATTAGCAGAAGGTATTTCTTATTTTTTCGGACTGGAGAACCATAGTAAGGTTTCGTTTGAGTAGTTAATTTCGAAATCCACATTGTTGCATATAACTATTCGACATTTCAAATCTTTAACTAAATCCAAAACAATGCAAATATCTTGTTCCGGCTTTCAGTTTACAGCTTTATGTGTATGTGTTTGCTTGCAACAACCATGTATAATTTATCTGAACGTTGCATAGAGCCCGGATACTTATCCCATATTTGCCGGTCTTAGAGAGTATATATTCCTTGAAAGGGCTACGTTCACGGTATGTAACTAATTGTTCACCTACGGTCGTACTTTCGCCAGTAATAACACATTATTCTAAAATTTCCTTCCCAGCGACCCCAAAAGTCACTTATAAGAGCTAGTTTATCTCGCGCTTGTCCAAATTACTGTCAGACTTTTTATCGAAAGGAGAACTCGGTGTACATTCTGAAATCTTTGCCTTCGATATTGGCCTACCCTTCTTATCATCTCACAATCTTACTAGCCATACCACGAGATCGAAATACATACCAGCTAAGAGATGAACGCCCAAATATGCTTTTGTTGACATTTCGTCTACCAGAATCCAGTTATCTTCAAAACTGAATGGATATAATTACGGTTGAAGAAATTCACAGCAAATATATTTGACTTTGATATGCCTAAATCGCTGTAAAAGTAAAACATAGTTAAAAATTTCGTTGGCATTTGTATTGGGCAATATTGACCCATAAATGCAGTATCCGTAACTTTGTTCGTAGGCCACATCCAAAAATAGCATTTAACTTAATTGAACTTTTAATACCAAATTTAGGCCAAAAAAATAATTGTCAGAAAATTTCACTAATCAGTTTTCAGAACTTCCAAAGTTATAAGAACTCAAAAACGGTTTGGGCAATTTTGACCCATTAATACAGGATAAGGGTTAATGAAAAAGTGCCTGCCTGCCTATGACGCCCTATGTTAAGTTGGAATTAAAGTTGCTGGTATTTATCAGTCAGTTTTCCTGACTGAAATTTTTGTACTTCGTTGTGGGCAAAACAAAGCAGACACCGCACAAATTCCCATATTATAAATTATAATATAAAATTCTGCAAACTTTAAACTTCGATGTTTTTTCCAAAATTTAAATCCCACCCTAATCCACTTACATATATTTAATATCTTGTTGCACCTATAACATTATTGTCGAAAACTGTAATTGAATATCGTATAGTTTCCACATATCATCATAATTCACACCAACAGGTTAAGCGTGTGTTACAAAAGAGCGTTATTTTTAAAACATTCGTTTAAAATTAACCTCTCATACTTTTTACCTACTTTTTCAACTCATGTTACAGTTAGTCACGCAAACTATGGTGATTTATTAAATATGTCAATGTTTGAATTTAAGCTGTCACACGAGTATCCTTTGGTGTAAAATGTTTATGGAAGTGCCGCGTATTATTAAACATCACAAAAACTTGGCACAATTTAAACATTTTAAGATGAATAAAATGATTTTATTCAATTAACAACTTAACCGGCTCGTCCCTATTACAGAAAAGGTCGTCGCTTACTCAATTAAAGGCTCTTAGTGGGCCACTGGCACCCAAAATGTATGGCAATGGCATCATCTTTGTTGTTATTTTGGGTTTTAGGATGCAATACTTTTTCACATAATTTGCATTAAACAGGAGATATTTTTTTTATTAAAAAAAAAATGTATACCTGGACATTGGAACCCCTTAAACCATTTGTGCAGTGAAACATCAAAAAAACTTCATTCACTTAAATTGGAGTAGTTGTCAACTTCACACATTTTCTTTTGTTCTAATGTGAAATATTTTGTGTGTATTTATTTGCTTTCTTTTACTATGCGACCACTAGATTATGGAAATATATGAAAGCAGCACGTTACCTACAACCGAAAACAAAAGCTTACAAAGGAAGAGACAGCGAGAATACTATTTGTTAACATAATTAGGACTTGTTTATCGCGTTTTGGTTTGTGTTGCTTTCTCTAAAATTGCGGTAAAAAGAGACAAACTAAGCTATAACAGACAATTTTAGAAATACTTTGCATAATTTAACAACAATTTACATAACATGGGAAAAAAATTATTCCTACTAAGGGATACTACCAACAATATTCAAATTTACGAACCAAGAAAAAAATCTCCAGAATACCACTTACCATCCACAGAAATGGGTTCAATAGGAGGAGGCAATTTGTTTCTCTGTCCTATTGAAAAGCGTGACAGTTATCACGCTAAACAGTTATCACATTAATATATTAGAGTTTAATTTGAAATTCAATGAAATTTGAATATGCGGGGGTTGGCTAGAGCAGATATTCTCCAAGAGAAGGATATGGGGGAAAAAATGGGGGTATAAGCAATGTGGAAAAAAAATATAACGGCTGGTTATATCACCTTATTTGGCCTATGTGGGAGGAATAAAAATACCGCGTTGATGTTTAAGCACAACTTTATTGTTCGCTTGGGTAAAGAATACTGAATTGAGCGTAGATGGTAAAATACGTTAGAAGCATTAAATTCGGGTCGAACTCGACAGCTAAATTCGAGAGCGAGCTTTCGGCCAATAGTGCAACGGGAGGTTGAACTATGACTCAAATTGAGTTAAGGGACGGTAACGTAGTTCGGGCATAAACATTCCGCCCCCCTTGCAGAATTTAACAAATCTGGAACATCAGTACATATTTAACAATTTTTTATTTAAATGTATACATACATTACTATTATTAGAAAGCTTAAAACTAATTCAAATTCAATATAATTTCGCATGAGGTTAATTCAGTTCAAGTTTAATTCATTTATAAGAAAATAACGATCGATCGATAACGAACGATTGGGTTGGTTGTGGTATTTTAATCTGGCTTACTATCCAGAATTTACATTAATAATAATAGTTGCTCCACTTGATGACGATCCATGGCTTTTGGGTACATTAATGCGGTTGTTGGATGTCGTAACTTCTTTGGTGGGCTGCTGTTGGGCATGAGTCTTTTTTGACATTGTCCATTTTTTTAATCCGTGCAAAAGCGTGTGGTGCTTGGAGCGACAAACTTTATATCGTTCGCGGCTTTGGCAGTCATTTATACAATGGGAATGTGCAAGGCAATTTGTACAATATTTATATTTGCGAACAATTCCCATTCGTTTTTTAACGGTAAGGCGACGGAATCGGAAGCATTTCCTTAAGGGGTGATCCTTCATGCAGAATTTGCAGTCCTTGGATTTGTGCCCACGTCTGGATGATGTTGTTACTAGTTGTCTGTCGGGGTTTTCTGTTGCATCACGATTGGTACGTAGTCGTCTGGGTGGGGTTGACATTATAGGCTGTGGAATGGGAAAAAGTTAGTTAGGTGTTGGGTTAGGAAGTAATACTAATTTAACGATAGGTCTTTTTATCAGACCGCTGGTAGTGCGCACTTCTGCTACTCGAACTTTAGAGTCCGACCCGGGTATGACCCTTTCGATACGTCCTAAAAGCCATTGGTTTGGGGGAAGATTATCCTTTCGAATAACTACGAGGTCGCCGACTGATAAGTTACGTTGAGGTGATTGCCATTTGGTTCTTTTATGGAGTTCTTTTAAGTACTCTTCTTTCCATCGTATTGCCAACTGATGGTGAAGAATTTTTAGTTTTTGCCATCGGTTACAGTAAGTCAAGGATTGTTGAGAGCAGTCAGGTTCTGCTGGTGCTAAGAGTGGGGTCCCTATTATGAAGTGTCCGGGTGTAAGCGCACACAAATCGGACGGGTTTTCGCTCATTGGGCTTAGTGGGCGTGAGTTTAGACATGCTTCTATACGAGCGAGCAATGTATAAAATTCTTCATATGTAAAAGAATGTGATTGGCCAACTTTCTTAAAATGAGCTTTGAAACTCTTTACCCCGGCTTCCCAAAGGCCTCCCATATGAGGTGCACCTGGGGGGATAAAGTGCCATTCGATATTTTGGAATGCGTATTGTGTAATTATCTGCTGACGTATATGGTTTAAAACTTGCTTCTGATCTGCTGAAAGAATGTTAGCCGCGCCCACAAAGGCGGTACCGTTATCAGAATATATAGCTTTAGGGGTGCCTCGCCGAGAAAAGAAGCGTGCAAATGCAGCTAAGAAGGCTTGGGTTGAAATATCACTGGTCATTTCCAGGTGGATTGCCTGAGTTGCGAAACACACAAAAATCAAAACGTAGCCCTTTGTTAGTTTAATACCCCGACCTACATATGACTTGACGTCGAATGGGCCGGCAAAGTCGACTCCTGTTGTTGTAAATGGTCGAGACAGAACGGTCCTTTCCGGAGGCAATGCGGCCATTATTTGTTGACTGATCTTGTGTCTCTCGATAACACAAGTTTTACAATTAAAAATTACCGTTTTGATCAAATTCTTTAACTTTGGTACCCAGAATTCCATGCGCATTAATCGTAACATTAGACTGTTAGAGCCATGTAATGAATATTTATGGACAAACTCAAGATATAGGCGAGTAAATCTCGCACCATAAGGGAGTAATTTCGGGTACTTTTCCTCATAGGTAAGCACAGGGGATTTCGAAAGCCTACCATTGACACGCAAGAAGCCGTCCGAATCAATAAACGGATTGAGAGTAAGGATGCTGCTTTTCCGTGGTAAAGCAACATGCTTGGAGAGACAATTGTATTCCGAGAAATATGTTTTTTGGCATACGATTATAAGTCGTGCCTTAACGAACTTTAATTCTGCGTGGCCTAATTCAGTGGTCATATATGTCGTTGTACGTCTATGATCTGGGTGTGTCAAATGAAAGAAACGAAAGATATAGCAGATAATTCTGATTGCTTTGGAAAAATTTGAAAAACGTGTCAATATATCATCATCGATTTGATTGAAATGTGCCTTAATAGGTCGAATCTCTTCTTCAGTAAGATAATTTTGCGGACGTAATGGCCATTGAGTGGAAGAAAGACAAAGCCAAGATGGCCCTTTCCACCATAAATCACTTGTGCTGAGTTCGGTTGCGGTCGTTCCGCGAGAGGCTAAATCAGCGGGATTATCATGGGATTGAACATGTGCCCAATTGCAGTTACCTACTTTCTCATTTATAGACGCGACTCGATTCGCTACAAAGGTCTTCCACTGGAAAGGGGGCTTTTGAAGCCACGCCAATACAATTGTCGAATCTGTCCATAGAAAAAGACGATGGTTGTCAATTTTTAATTGGGCCTGCACATTGCTAACAAGCTTTGCCATGAGCTCTGCACCACAGAGTTCTTTTCGTGGCAGGGTTACGAACTTAATTGGGGCGACTTTAGATTTGGAAGTTAGTAGGTGGTCCGAATATCCCCATTTGGCAGTTCTACCCTGATATACAGGGTGGCAGCGTACGCCTTCTCAGAGGCATCGCAGAAACCATGCAGTTCTATTTGAAACGAGGGGTGGTAGTCAACAAAGCGAGGTATACGAATTTTTCTAAATTAGGAATTTCTTCCATAAATATTTGCCATTTAATTAATGTGTCAGGCGTAATATGCTCGTCCAATCAGTTTGATCCTTCCAGATCTGTTGCATTAGGATTTTTGCAACAATTATCTTCGGGGCTAGCCAACCTGCTGGGTCATATAAATGAGCTATTTCAGATAAGACACTTCTTTTTGTTGTGTCGTTAGACTTTCTTTGTTTACCTGGGATGAAATAGAAGCAGTCGCTACCGGCATTCCATCGCAAACCAAGTGTTTTTGTTGTACTTGAATCTGATAATTTCAGAAAACCAGAGTTTAACAAACAATCTTGGGGTATGTCTTGCAGCAAAGACTCGTGGTTTGCTGTCCATTTCTTTAAAGGAAACCCAGCAGAGTCTAAAACTGTCACAAGATCTTTTCTAGTTTTGAGAGCAGTTGGAGATCGTGTGATCCACCCAGGACATCATCGACATACATAAAGTTCCGTAAAATATTCGAAACAGCGGGGAATTCTGGCTGGCATTGTTCGGCTAATTCGAGCAATGTTCTTATGGCCAGATAGGGGGCACAGTTGACACCGAATGTAACTGTGTTCAATTCGTAGTCATTGATGTCGCTGTAGGTATGGTTTCGGAATAAAATCCGTTGAAAAGGGGTATGCTCGGGGTTTACGAGAATCTGACGATACATTTTCTTGATATCTGCGTTAAATACGTATTTGTAAAGACGCCAACGCAAAAGAAGTATGGTTAAATCAGCTTGTAAAGCAGGTCCGGGGTATAAAACGTCGTTGAGACTTTTACCATTGGACGATGCATTTGACGCGTTAAAGACTACTCGTAGTTTAGTAGTAGTACTTTCAGGCTTCAAAACTGCGTGATGGGGTAGATAGAATGTAGTAGTACAGTTTGAGCCGTTGGGGGTAACTTTTGTCATATGACCGAGGGTTAAATACTCCTCGATGACGTTGTCGTAATTTGTTTTAATAACTGGGTTCTTGCTTAATCTGGTTTCGTTTCTAAGAAACTGAGATAAGGCGTTTTTACGCGATTCGCCTAGCTGAATATATTGGGGAAATTCCTTCTTGAAAGGGAGAGATACAACAAAGCGACCTTGGTCGTTTCGAAATGTTGTATTTTTATATAAATTTTCACAGAAGAGGTCGTCATCAGACATAGGGGCTGTTTCGGACACTTCTTCCAGTTCCCATAAACGCTTTAATTGATCGTTTAATGAGATTTCATTGAAAAATGACGAAACGGTGAGACTCGGGGTACGGGTTGTCACCCGCCCTGTGACTATCCAACCAAAAGCTGTTTGCTGAGCCACCAACTTTTGGTCTGGTGCCCATCGGACACCATTAAATAGTATTCGGGGGTAAACGTCTCCCACAAGGAGAACGTCAATACGATAATTATTTGGAGCAGAATCGGCAATTTGCAGATCACTAAAGTTGGCCTGTATTGCGGGAAGAGTAGATTGGTTCGCAAGTTGACCAGTGAGTTTTTTCACAACATACATATCAACTTCTATTCTAAAATTACAATCTAGGGGAGATCCTATTGATAGAGCACACACCCTGCTCGACATGGCTGTTAATGTTCCATTGAGTCCAATAACACCCGTTTGGGAACATTTTGTAGGCAGATTCAACTTCCTTTGAAGTGTTTTCGATATAAATGACGCTTCGAATGCAGGGTCTATTAAAGCCCGGACAGTAAACCTATTGTTTCCAATAAGCACGTCTACAGAAGCAGTACCGAGAATGACAGACGAAAAAGTAGCGGACTGTATTTGAGTAGAGAAGGCATGTCGTAATGCGGCGCTAGCAGAAGTAGACGGAAGCACATTTGACGGCTGCTGGTCAAAGGATTGAGGTACATTGGAAGGGAAGTGTGTCGAAGGTAGAAGTGAAGAGTCTCCAGAATTGCATGCACTTACGACCTGATCAGATTTCGCTGTGTCACAAGATCGATGAAGAAGGGAGTGGTGCTTTTTACGGCACAGGGAGCATAAAAACGAACTTTTGCAATTTTTGAATTCATGCGAAGTTGCTAAACAATTGGTGCACCGTTTAAGTGTTTTCACCGTCGTTAGGCGCTTTTCCACCGACATCTTTAGAAATTCAGCGCATAAGCGAAGGGGGTGCGAGTCTGCACAAAGAGGACACGTTTTTGAATTATTCGATATTTTATTGTGGTAGGTATTAAGGTTTTTTACTTCGCGGGAGTGATTGCCAGAAACATTCTTGTGCACGGAAGATTTTGTGTTATTTTCATGGGGGGTTGGTGGAGATCTGATATCGGCAACAGATTCTAGGGTATGATAACGTGAGTTAAGAAAACAATCCATCTCTTTCCACGTTGGTAACTTGGACTTATTTTGAATTGACTGCTCCCAAAGATGCAGAGTAAGGCTGGGAAGGCAGGTCGAGCACAGATAAACAAATATCATATCCCAGTTTCCGGTATCTATCTTAAGTAAAGATAGATTGGCGACACAGTCATTTATAGTGCGCTGCAATGTTTTTATGCTAGGGCCTGATTCTTTAGTTATAGGGTTAAGATTGAACAATGTTTTCAGCTGTGCGGTGATGAGCACTCTGGTATTTTCATACCGCTCAACGAGATTCTTCCATGCCATCTCGAAGCCTTCGTTTGTAAGGGGGCATGTTTTAAGAATCGCTCGAGCTTCACCCTGTGTTTTCTTAAGGAGGTGGCAAAGTTTTTCGACTGGGGTGAGACGGGCATTGTTTTTGTACAATGCCGAGAACATGTCGCGGAAGGATGGCCACGATGCATAGTCTCCACAGAAAATTTCTGTGTCGCAAGGGGGTAGGGAAATGTTAGGGCTATGCAGAAGAGCAGAGCTCAAAGTGTCGTCGGGGCCGTTCGGGGTCTTTAACATGTCAACCAATTCATTGGCCTTTGACAAGGTCTTTAAGTGAACGTCGAAAGCTGCATAAAATTTGCCTTTTATGGTTACTAAATCCACCTCCTTTTTTTGGGACTGAAGTTTTGAAAGAAGTAGATCGTAGGCAGAGCGGAGGACATTCCATAGGTGGATGACTTCATCCTTGTATACCTCTAGAGTATAAACAGAATGGTCCTTTTCAGGAATGGAAAAAAATTCATTCTGAAATTCTACAACCCTATCTGTTGCTCGAATAAAATTATCTAATTCAGACATTATGTCAAATTAGAGCACGTTACACAATATATAATAGATACACGGACTATAATGGTAATTATTGACCAAGTTGTCAAAAAAATCACTAAAAATATTAGATCTAACTGATGCCGTAGATAAATTGCCGATTGTAAGATAAAACTAACCGATCAAATTAACAAATCTTAAAGATTTGGTAAAATTTAACGCTAGATCTATTTTGATACGGGTCACTGTGTAATACTGATATTCTAAAATAAGAAAACGAGTTGAAAGTATATTAAGATGAGCCGAGACAAATTTAACTAATTTTGTCAACAAATCAAACCAGAATAATAGTGAAAGACAACCAACAGCACTTATAGAGGGGAAAAATCTAATTTATTTTATACCAATTCAGTAAACTAAAAAAAAATTATTCAATTGACTTTCTAAGTTTTATAGCAGTGCAAGTGTTATGGGTTAATAGCGTATCAAATCTTATAAATAATCAACAACAAAATTGTCCTCAGTAACTTGGTGACCCAATCACACCCTTATCCGATAATAAAATTTAATTTTCGACAAAGATAATAATTGCGAGAACATTCGCTGTATTGAAAATTCCATATGCACGTATAAATTTCGTTGGGCAATAGTTAGCACTTTTTTCGAGTTAGCACTTTTTTCCGAGTTAGCACCTTTATTTGTAATTGAATTGTAATTATTCTAAAAGCAGGTTCGTTTCACTGTTATAAGCAAGGATTTAAGCCAATCTCTTATACGGATGGCTCGAATCACACACAATAGTAAGCGATTAGTTCTTCATATGCATTGCACCAATGGACTTTTAGCTTAGCAATGCCGATGTTGTGAGTTTGAGGTTGCAATCAGATCGCTATTTCGAACCGGTCTGTCGGAGGTGAGTATTAGGTCGTAGTTAGATCAATGTTTGCCCAAGTAAGGTTGTAGTGTGTTATGCTCACTGCAATGGATGCTGCGATCGTTTATGTTCGATCGTTACAACAAAGAGCGAATTGTTCTAATGTAGATCATGAACTTCTTACATTCAACAAGTGCGTTGTAAGATCGATCATACAAGTCCTAAACTGGTAACACAAGATAATAGAATAGCTTGTAGCTAACGCGAAGCTAGGTATATTGATCGAACACAACAAGTCTTTTCGGTAACACACAAGCGCGAAAGCGAACACAAAAACATGCGGTTGTTTGTGATCGATCGAACATAAAACAAATTGTGGATTTTATTGTTAAGAACGGAGGAAATTTTTATCCGCGATCACCTAACCAATAGCTTTTACCGTTCGAGAATAAAATGTATTGCACTATATGAGAACATACCTTTTCTCCAGCTTACTTGCTTTTTGATTTTATTTATCAACAGGTACTTCTCTTTAGACACGATATATCATATTCTAACCAAATATGATGATGGTACAATGATTGACGGGGTTTTCAAAATAATCAGGAGGGTTAAACGGAGACTTCAAATCAACCAGGTAATTTGGCAGGAGTCCTTAAACCAGCCGCAAAAAATCTGGAAAATATATTATCCCCTTGGATTAGAATATCTGCCTATCCGGTTCGAGTGGACCAAAAATGAATATGCGGGGGTTGGCTAGAGCAGATATTCTCCAAGAGAAGGATGGGGGGAAAAAAATGTGGAAAAAAAATATAACGGCTGGTTATATCACCTTATTTGGCCTATGTGGGAGGAATAAAAATACCGCGTTGATGTTTAAGCAACAACTTTATTGTTCGCTTGGGTAAAGAATACTGAATTGAGCGTAGATGGTAAAATACGTTAGAAGCATTAAATTCGGGTCGAACTCGACAGCTGAATTCGAGAGCGAGCTTTCGGCCAATAGTGCAACGGGAGGTTGAACTATGACTCAAATTGAGTTAAGGGACGGTAACGTAGTTCGGGCATAAACAAAATTCAAAGACAATAATTGATAATTTAAAAAAAGTTAAACGTATTAAAAAAACTAAAAATTATAATAATACGATAATAATAATACGAGTATAAATAATACAATAATAATGCACTAAATGAAATACTCTCATTCTGAATTCCAACACCCTTTAGGAACACATGTGTCTCATACCTCACACAAACACACACGAAAACTGTGTGACAAATCCGAAACAAAAAATGAGAGTGAGACCACCGACACACAGAGAGCAAAAACAACATCACCGTTATTGAACAAAGAATGTAAAAATTATTCAAAGTGAGGATATATTCATATAATTCAAAAGCAAAGAACAAAACAATAAATGCAAAACTTGTTACAAAATAAAACACAACAGCAAAGCCTGTACTTGTACTATATAAACAAATATAAAGCATAATTTGTTCTTTATAATGACACAAATGGCTTTTGAGTCTGTTGCAAAGTGAGGCAGGAGCCCGGCAACAGCAATGGAATAGAGATGGTAAACAGCATCTACAGCTCCATTGCTGCTGTGCCGTATACAAAAAGGATAGCCAGCATCAATGGCATTGGCACCCGAACACACTCAGAAGAGGGATTTTCAACACCACAGGCAAAGTGTTAATGTGTGTGTCATAATGACATTTTGTTAGGGAACCAACGGCAAGTATACATGTGGAAGATGTCACAGCAATGCCAACGCTAAGAGACAACGAATACATTTAAAATAAGTGCCCATAACACGATTTTAAAAAAAATATTTGTTTACTTTTCTATAATTTTTTTTTGTATACACGATAATGGGCATTAGTGTGGGTCAAAAAAAAAAGTTGTGGCGGACACCCCCTACGTTTAAAGATTATCTTAAGACAATTTGGGGACAATCATTTTTTTTAATCCGTGCACCCTACGTACGGCCCAAATAAGTTTTATTGCATAGCTTCGTTGTTTGCTGTCCTATCGAAATAAAAAGTATACCGTTGTTCATGTTATATTAATAGCTCTATTTTTGTCTTTGGTCACTTTTGACTCCGAAGTCAATTTTGACCATTGACTTCATCTACTTCGTTTCCTATATTCACATGATGCCCATTTCTCATAACGGTCGTAAAGACCTCTAAATATAATTAACATTTTGCTTTTAATTTATTTTATTTTATTTTATTTTATTTTATTTTATTTTATTTTATTTTATTTTATTTTATTTTATTTTATTTTATTTTATTTTATTTTATTTTATTTTATTTTATTTTATTTTATTTTATTTTATTTTATTTTATTTTATTTAATTTATTTTATTTTATTTTATTTTATTTTATTTTATTTTATTTTATTTTATTTTATTTTATTTTATTTTATTTTATTTTATTTTATTTTATTTTATTTTATTTTATTTTATTTTATTTTATTTTATTTTATTTTATTTTATTTTATTTTATTTTATTTTATTTTATTTTATTTTATTTTATTTTATTTTATTTTATTTTATTTTATTTTATTTTATTTTATTTTATTTTATTTTATTTTATTTTATTTTATTTTATTTTATTTTATTTTATTTTATTTTATTTTATTTTATTTTATATTATTTTATTTTATTTTATTTTATTTTATTTTATTTTATTTTATTTTATTTTATTTTATTTTATTTTATTTTATTTTATTTTATTTTATTTTATTTTATTTTATTTTATTTTATTTTATTTTATTTTATTTTATTTTATTTTATTTTATTTTATTTTATTTTATTTTATTTTATTTTATTTTATTTTATTTTATTTTATTTTATTTTATTTTATTTTATTTTATTTTATTTTATTTTATTTTATTTTATTTTATTTTATTTTATTTTATTTTATTTTATTTTATTTTATTTTATTTTATTTTATTTTATTTTATTTTATTTTATTTTATTTTATTTTATTTTATTTTATTTTATTTTATTTTATTTTATTTTATTTTATTTTATTTTATTTTATTTTATTTTATTTTATTTTATTTTATTTTATTTTATTTTATTTTATTTTATTTTATTTTATTTTATTTTATTTTATTTTATTTTATTTTATTTTATTTTATTTTATTTTATTTTATTTTATTTTATTTTATTTTATTTTATTTTATTTTATTTTATTTTATTTTATTTTATTTTATTTTATTTTATTTTATTTTATTTTATTTTATTTTATTTTATTTTATTTTATTTTATTTTATTTTATTTTATTTTATTTTATTTTATTTTATTTTATTTTATTTTATTTTATTTTATTTTATTTTATTTTATTCACAAACAAAAAAGTTATAGAGGTTTAAAAAAAAGTTAGTCACCCTACTTCACTTACAATTAAGTTTGTGCTGTGTTCTTATTTAGCTTCCTCCTGAATCGAAACGGATACCGTTGTTCATGTTTTCTCAAAGGCTTTTTTCGCCTTTTGCACAACTTAGATTCCGACGTCAATTTTGACACTGCTTTTCATGCGCTTTTAGTTCTCTAAGGAGAAATTGAAAACATCTCCTTTGTGGTTGTTAAATTCATCGATTAACGATACAAGTATGTATTTTAACAGTTTGAATAGCTTGAGATGAGATAATTATGTGTAACAAAAATCATTAAGCTAAATCATTTTAGCATAATAAGAGTAGTAAGAAAAAAATCATTTTTAAACGTAAAATATGTATGAAAAAGATTATGACAAATCTTGGCGAGAATTCAGTTTACTGTATTGTTGACGACTCTTGATTTTGGCAAATATATAACCCAACCGTCTTTCGTCTGTAATATGGCCGGCAGATTCATTAACAACTCTTACAAATCGCTAGGTATTTTGAGAATGACATGGAAATTCTAAAGAGAAAATTGGAACACGAGATATTTCTACTGGTATTTTTATATTACGTGGTATTTCAATGATACTTTCAGTCGAATATTGGTACTGCACAAACTCGCCATCTGAATAAAAATGTAGGCAAGGTGGTTCGGTTATTTGAATTTTATCCCAATTTATAGCATCTATGTATGTGTCACTATTAAAATTTATTTGGTTTTTTGGTACGCGGAACTCCCGAATTGAATCAGGTTGGTCACTTCTAGCACGTCTTATAATTTCATAACCCTTAAATCGTATAATCTTGTCCGGATCAGTTATCATCGCCAAAAGAATATTTTCTGGATGAAAATAAAAACTATTGGTTTCGATTGTTGGTCGGATGATAATTTGTATAGCAATTGGTAACTGTCGAATCCCAAAGTATGTATTTGACGGGAAACCAGAATGGTGCATAAACTTTCACAATGAATTCCACCAAATTTTTTAAATTGTCACTTGGATTAGTTTTTGCGACGTAAAGTCGAAGTAATCTCGTTGTTAACCACCGTGCTGTACTCACAGGGCCAGGTTTTTGAGTAGCTAGGTTATCATCACACTTACCATTATTTACGGCAAGTACCATACGTGGCTCCACGAAAAGCCCCCCAATGAAATAACGCCCAGGAAATAACCCCCAATGAAATAAACCCCAAACAATTGGAAATAACACCCAAAAACAGTAAATGAAATAACATCGAAAAATAAATGAAATAAACCCCAAAGCGAAAACGAAACAACCCCCAATACTTGGGAGTTATTTCATATGAAATAACAGCCAATGATGAAAATGAAATAACCCCCAATGAAATAAACCCCATCAGCAACAAAAATGAAATTATGCCCAAAATTTATAAGAGAGTCAGTTTCACCAAGGATTTCATAAAGTCAATATGGACCAACAGCAAAGTCGCAAAATTATTGAAATAAATCGTGTGGATCGTAGATCGTTGTAGCCCTGCTCTATTTTTGCAGTTCGGAAGACAATTTTCCTTTTACGTTTAGCCCTTACACAACCACCTCCATTGTTCACAAGCAAATCAAACTCTCTGCTTTTATTGAATTCTTCCTTTTAAAGAACTCTTACAAAATTAAAAAAAATCCATTCTTAGTGTGTACTAATGGAATTCTCAAAATGAAAAAACACTCGGTAGATTTTGTTGATTTTCTATCCGTCAATATGAACACTAATGGAAATATCTGTAAACATTCAAAAGATATTGAAATATATGAAACAACACCCAAAAATTTCTGTCTGTCTGTCTGTCTGTCTGTCTGTCTGTCTGTCTGTCTGTCTGTCTGTCTGTCTGTCTGTCTGTCTGTCTGTCTGTCTGTCTGTCTGTCTGTCTGTCTGTCTGTCTGTCTGTCTGTCTGCCTGTCTGTCTGTCTGTCTGTCTGTCTGTCTGCCTGTCTGTCTGCCTGTCTGTCTGTCTGTCTGTCTGTCTGTCTGTCTGTCTGTCTGTCTAGGCACACCACTTCTCGTACCTCCCATACAAATGTACCACTGTGTAAATCGGGTTGCCTAATATCAATACACTAGACACGATCGTGCCCAAATTCTGTATTTTGTTATATTATAACAGGACAAAGTTTTGGAGAAAAAATTGGAAGTCTAGACACGCCCCTTATGTTACCTCCCATACAAATGTACCTTTCCGCCCACTTTTGGGATGTAGTAATAATATCAGTACACCCAACGCAATCGTGCCCAATTTCTGTATTAAGTAAAGCTATAACAGGATAAAGTTTTGGAGAAAAAATCTGGAAATCTAGACACGCCCCTTCTGGTACCTCCTATACAAATGTACCACTCCGCCCACTTTAGAAATAGGGTAATAATATCAATACACTAGACACGATCGTGCCCAAATTCTGAATTTTGTTATGTTATAATAGGACAAAGTTTTGGAGAAAACTATGGAAGTCTAGACACGCCCCTTATGGTACCTCCCCTTATGGTACCTCCCATACAAATGTACCTTTTTACCCACTTTAGGGTTGTAGTAATAATATCAATACACCCAACGCAATCGTGCCCAAATTCTGTATTTAGTAAAGCTATAACAGGATAAAGTTATGCAGAATAAATCTGGAAGCCTAGGCACACCACTTCTCGTACCTCCCATACAAATGTACCAATGTGTAAATCGGGTTGCCCAACTGAAACTTTCTAACTGGTTTGAATTACAAATCGGTTAATTTCAATAACTCAAGACTAAAACAATATCTTATAGTGGGTGATGGTATTTATCAGTCAGTTTATCTAACTGAAATTTCTGTACTGGTTTTTCTGCTTTATTTCGTTAACGATTGGTTTTGTCGTCAAAGAGACGGTGTTCCTTCTTAGTACAGTGGGAATATTTATAATATTTGATAAAGCATGTGACATTGATTTAGTTTTGAAATAAATAAAAAGCATTTCTCCCTATGTATTTTATTCATGCACAGACAAATGTGTAAGTACAGGTGTGTGCATGCCTGCTCTAAGACATTACATTTGTATCCACTCTCAAGTGTCAGTGACTAAATGACCCTCGTTGTAGTAGCAGCAGTGCAACATAGCGACAAGAGTAAAACATACAAATGCTGAGACATTTACATTGAAATTAATTCTCTGCTGCTACAGCACAGTGATACTGTGTTTTATATAAAAATTGTTCAATGCAAGTGTATTAGCTTATTTTTTTTCCTTATGTTTGCCGACTCCCATGCTGTAACAATGTATCTGTTGCATAAAATTTATTTTGAATTCGCTTAATCAATTTGAAAAACTCTTTGAAAACAGCCCAACATAGACTGTAACTTGAAAATTCTTGAAAATTTTAATTCCATCTCAATTCCTTTGACTTAAATGAAAATTTCAACTAAATGCCTAAATTGTACATTGTCTTATTTTTCATGTAAAAATTACACATTTTACAACATTTACAACCGAATACATTTCTATGTTATTGTAAAGTGATTTTTGTGTTATCCCTCTCCACCTTATTTGTGCTATGATTAATAGTGATTTGAATTCCTTCACGTGTTCACGACTATGTAAATTTACAATGGGCACACACTAGTCGCTGCTGGTATGAGTATTCTGGGATTTTTCCACAATAAAATTTGCAATGTTGCGAGTAATGTATATCCATGATACCATGATTTGATTAAAAAGGCAATCATCATACAGAACGATCAATCAATTATGGATTTACACATCGTGGTCTCATCAGCATTCACATTTATTGAGATTGTTTGATGGACGTGTACGTGTGTGAAATCATGTGTATGTGTGCCTGAGTAAGCTGCCTCCTCCCAAAGGTCCTTGCAAAAGTTATGTACATATTTGTATACCATCGCTACCTGAGCTTTATGTTTCACCACCTCTTTAACGAGATTAATCAAAGCGAAAGTAGTTCACACGTTCCACAATATAGACTATATTCAAACACTATTAGAACGGGATATAAAAAACAACAACAAATTCAAATACAAACATTGAATACTGAACACTGCCATGTGAGGATATGGTGCCGACACATATGAAGTATTGCGGACATAAATTGTGTTATATAATCAGAACAGAAATTTCAGTCAGGTAAACTGACTGATAAATACCATCACCCAATATAATATATTGTTTAAGTCTTGAGTTATTGAAATTAATAGAATTTTAATTAAAATAATATTACTTATGTATTATTTTTTGTATGCATGCAGAGCAAAGCCGTAAAAAATTTGACCTTTTTGTACAGAAGGTACAACTAGGGGCAGCACAACGTGTCAGATTTTATCGTAACTCAACGTTCATTATCGCTTACCTTGGCAAAATTTGTCTGAATTCGGTGTACATACAAAAATGATATGTATGAAAAAAGGGGATATTATATGGGAGGTACCAGAAGGGGTGCGCCAAATAGTTAGGGTTGCTGAGGCTTTGCCTCCTATGAACCGATATAGTCCATGTTTATTCCGAAATCCAATTTTCATAAGCGAACATTATACGCAAAATATTAGTGAATTCAGTTTACTAACATAAAAGATATGTATGTAAAACTATAAATCTTTATTTAGTACAAATTTCAAAATTCGACGTCTTTTTGTAATCTTAATACATATACGGAGTTGCATATACATATAACACATTGACTTGTATATTTGAAAATTTCAGAATTGTTTCCTATTATAGCAAACAATACCGTTGATCTGCCCTAGCACATACATCTTCATTGTAGTCCATATTGATAGACAACAGCTAATTAAAATACCCTTTCGATGAACAACTCCTGTGAACTATTACGTAGCCCGTCTATCAATGTGCCAATTAACAAAATTTTTGCATAATTAGACAAGAATTCTTTTAAACCAATCGATTTTCTTACTGCATTTCAGCAGCAACATTGGTTTAGTGTCCAATAAATCGTTGTAAGGCGGATGAATACTTGAAATGGATACCCAACCAGTTTTTGAGTAAATGTATGTCGGAGCACCATTAACCCGTTCCAATTATTTTCTATGCCACAGACAGTTGGTATAATAAATATACATAACAACCTTTTGACAATTTCTATTGCATCTATCATAAAAGCTGCACTGTTTGCTTCAGATTGAAGGCATTTGTTTTATACTTCCACCAGAGCCATATTATTATTTCTATAATTACATTATGACACAAAATTAAACTTCTGGTATCTCCCATACAAAATTAAATAAGGATAAGATCTATGACGAGCCCGATCGGTCCAAGCACATCCGATAAGTTTTAAATTTTCTTGTCAGCCTATTGGATCCGCCATTTTGAATTTTCAAAAACTAACACCGGATTAGTAACCAGCGATCCCCGAATTCCCGAGTAAGAATTTTGAAGCCATTAAAGCGTGAAAAAGTATCAGTATTAACTTGGTAACTTTAAGATAATTTTTCTCGAAATTTTGAATCCCAATAAAAAAATTTGTTTTATATATTTGTACATAAAATTCGTTAATACAGGCACTTACTTCATGTCGAAATGTTTGATTGAACCTGTATAATTACATATCTTACAGAGCAACAGGTGCCAATTTACGAAAATACGACTTAAAATTTACAATTTAATACGACTTAAAAATATTATTCATTAAGATCACCCCCATTTGCTTACATTCTTACATACTTCCAGTTTTTGGATAAGCATGGGTGTACGTCCTCATGTCGTTGTTCAGGTTTATATATTTGTATTACTTACTTACTTACTTAGCTAGTACTTCTTTACAATCCCAGTGTATTATATACCGCACGTAGAAAAATATTAAAAGCGCCTCGATCTTCTGCGCTTCTGCTCCAGTTAGTCACTCCAAGTTCTGCAAGGTTCTCAGTAACCTGGTCTTCCCAACGGAGTTTTGGTCGCCCTCTTCTGCGTAGTCCATCGAATTCATTGTCGAAGACTTTTCGAGCTGGAGCATTTTCGTCCATGCGTACATCATGACCTAGCCAACACAACCGCTGCACCTTAATACGTCTGATCACGTCAATGTCGGTGTACAGCTCGTACACATGATTCATACGACGCCGATACTCTCCGTTAACGATGATGGGCCCATATATTTTACGGAGTATTTTTCTCTCGAATACCGCCAGAACCGATTCATCCGCTTGTGTCATAACCCAGGATTCTGAGCCATACATTAAGACAGGAAGAACCAGTATCTGGTATAGCTGGAGTTTTGTTCGTCGAAAGAGGGCTCTGTCATTGAATCGCTTGCTTAGTCCGTAGTAGCATCTATTTGCAAGCAGATTTCATCTCCGGATTTCAAGGCTGAAATTATTTGCTTTGTTGATGGCGGAGCCTAGTTAGACAAAATTATCTACCACCTCGAAATTATAGTTGTCAACGTTCACGCAGTTTCCCAAACGAGTAGATTCTTTGTTCGTTGAAAATAATAACTTCGTTTTGTCCTCGTTCACCGTTAGGCCCATTTTCGCTGATTCCTTCTGTATAGCTGAGAAGGCTGCAGTCACATCCCGCAATTTTCGACCAATGATGTCTACATCACCAGCATACGCAAGTAGCATGTGGCTTTTGTTGAATATCGTGCCACTCGTGTTTACTGCAACTTTCCTCATTCTCATCTCCATCACTATGTTGAAGAGATCACACGATAGGCCGGCCCCTTTGGTTTAGGCCTCGTCTGGTGCAGAATAGCTCTGTAAGGTCCTTGCCAATCTTCACTGAAGACTTCGTGTCAGTCAGCGTCACTCCGGAAAGACGTATCAGCTTCGCTGGAATACCAAACTCAGCCATGGCTTCGAGTAATTTTTGCCGTATCGGGCTGTCGAAGGCGGTGGCATGTCATAACGTCCACGGACATAATGTCCATGGACATTATGTCGCACCTAAAAGAGTCATAATGTCCATGGACATTATGTCGCTGTTGTAAATGACATAACGTCCATGGACAATATGTCACTTTGAATTGAATAAAAAAGTGCTAGATTTTTAGTTTTTGAAACATTTTATTGAAATTTTTTTCAAAATATTTGCAACATTTTATTGAAATATTTTCAAAGTTGAGGTAACAATTTGCCTGCAATATGGGCAAAGCAAAGGCGAGTTGTTATTTTTTTATTTAGTTTCTACCTTTTCAAAGCAGCTGGAACAAATTTTAAAATGATTGCATTGCTGCAAAAGAAGATTTCGAGGATCAGCCACACAAAAGACACACTTCAAAACTTCAGTTTCCTGGCTAAAGTGAATTTCACTTTCTTCCACATCCTCAGTTCCAGATGAATCTTCGTCATCAGGTTCCTCAATGACCTCATCTGTTTCAAAAATGTGGTTATCTTTATTTATAATAATAGTCATAAAATCTGAAACAGTAATTCGGCCACGTCTTAGCTTTTCAGTTATTTCTGAAATTTTCTTGTCTTTTTTTATTTGCGGCCTTCGTTTTGTAGGTAACACATTTAACATTCCAGCTGATGCTTGGACCAATGAAACCGATTGGGCAAAATCTTCATCCCGGATAACTTCTAGGAACTGGAAAAAGCGTCCGTGTTTTTGTAGTTTTCGTGATAATTGTGAGTTAAAACCTTCTAATGCGCATGTAGTTCTCACAATTTCATTATGCACAGAAAATCCTGATGGTGTGATCTAACAAAATAAAAAGGTCCTTGGATTAATAAATAGTTAAAAGTATTGCTTATATAAATGTTAAAAAAGTGTGTAGAAAAAGGAGTGGCTATAAAAAATCGGTCGCCGATTTATGTATGTTTGGTGTGGGAAAAGTTAGATAATGTTAAAAAGGTGTGTAGAAAAAGGAGTGGTTATTAAAAATCGGCGGCCGATTTTTTACTCTCCTCCAATTAAACGGGGACATGTCATTTTGTCATGTCATCGGCCGCCGATTTTTAATAACCACTCCTTTTTCTACACACTTTTTTAACATTATCTAACTTTGCCCACACCAAACATACTTCCCTTCAATCAAACGAATAGTTTGAAATTGCATATGTATCTCAAATATTCTTCTTTTTTATCGTTTGTTGTAAAAAATAAAACACCTGCATTTATTTATATGAATATACTTCTTACCTTTGACATCCATTGGGCTTCAAAATATTTAACGAAAGTTTTGAAACACTCCTGTGTGTTTTGAGGGAACTCCAACACTTCATTTTTTAAAAGCAAGAACATCTCCTCAATATGGTCTGGGCGTAACAATGGTAAGCTTAGCATTTTGCGGTACCATTTGTTACGGTCCTCGCTTTTTTTAATAAAACTTCCAAATTTTTTTATTTTTTGGCTCTTTCTACGCAAGGCCTGGCAGTAGTGGAACCAGCAACCACTTAAAGAAGCGGTTGGAAAAACTTCTTCCAAAGCTTTTCTTAATGCCATTTCATAATCCGAATGAAATGTAGAAGCATGGAATTGGAATAAGTTTTTGTCTATAAATTGAAACAAATGCTTGTATGCTTCTTTACACTTCTTGGTCATCAATACGTATATAAAAGGAAAAGCCTGCAAAGAAATTATAAGTAACTAGCTTTCCCGGCTCGCGTTGCTTCACCCGTACTTACAGTGAATCTTCCTACGAATTTAAGCAGTACAGGTATGTAATTGCAACTTTATTATATTGGTCTGTGTTATTGTACCGATTAAGTCGGTTTTTATCCCTTTAAGTATGAATTTCAAAAGATATATTCGTATCGCACAACTAAATAGACTGGTGCTCCCACTAATTCTATAGGAGCAAGTCCATATAGTCCATAGTTTTATCCCTCTTCGACCTTTTTACACCTAAATGTTTTAAAACCCCATCTGACGGCTCTCTAATTCTATAGGGAGCAGTTCTATATACATTTTCGTATCTCTATCTTCAGGCATTTGGGATAAGCAATAGTATATGTTTTATCCCTTTTATTTTTACACCTAAAAAAACGAATTTTGAAAAATTACTTCACACCGCACAACTCAAGTATTCACTTAAATTTCTGCGACTATACCTTAACCCGTATGACCCTACATAAATTATTTTTCGAATTTCGAAAAGATTTTTCGGAACTATACACATTAAGACGTAAGTAAAAAAACTGCATCATTTGATTTTGGATCCTGTGCCCAGTATCCTCGGAATGTCCTGTTGCCATATGGCAACGCCAGGCAGACTAGGGCACTGGTTTACAATCACATATATACGCTTATTTTTCGTATTTGATAACATCTTCCAAAGCATTAGAAAAATTATTTTTGATGTTGATTATTTAAAAGACAAAATAAGAAATCAATTCAATACATTTCTGATCAAAAAAAATATGTAAACGGAATAAAGGTAGTGAATTTTATTGCAGAAAACTTGTTATTTATGGCTATGGAATGGCTTCAAACAAGGCAAACATAATCCAACATCGCATTTTTCGCAAGCAGTTTGTACTATTGATTTGCATGTATTTGCAGCACATCGTCGCTTATTTTCAATTGGAATTACTAGGTGATTGGTTCGATCATAGTGGAGAGAATTTTGTTCTGAATTTTTTACTTGCACTGGTTGGTGTAACACTTTTTACTCGATTCCGTAGTGTTAACAGCAGTAAATGGTCACTTGGTAAATGGTAAATGGAATTCAACAAGTGTTTTATTTTGACCTGTGCGTCGGATGAGAAGCCAGCTGTTCTGAATATTCGCATCAAGGAGCCACCTTTGCGACTGCCTGAAACCTTTTTGGCAAATCGATTAACACCGGCCATATATTTATTGTACTCGGTAACAACACAAGGACGATAACCACTTTCTTGTGTACTTGCTTGCTGTACCGAGATTCTGACGTTTTGGATCTGATCATAAACAACTTGATGCAAGACACAAACTGTTTCAGGGAGAACTGGCTGCAATGCCATTGAAATTTATTTTCACCATGTGAATTTTCTGTCCCTGTTCGCTGCTATAATTGGAAGATCAGGCTTTGAAGGGTGCACCGACACATCCTCTGTGATGAGCTTGACAAAGAATCATCCACCGTATTTGAAGAATGAGAATAACAACTGAATCCAGTTTCAGAACTGCTGCGTACGTCTTCAAGTGTTTCAATACGTCGACCGTTATCTAAAATTATTTTGCATCCTGACTTCAGCTGAGCTGGACATACGTTATCTGGTATTCCCCATCATCATCACCATCATCTTTAACGCTTAAATCTCCGTCAATATTGGGTGGCTCAATATAAAGTGCTGGTACATTTGTTGGAGCTTCGTTATCATCACCGGCACATAGCTCTTCTAAACAATCAAACGCTTTTTTAAAAAGCGTGGTCTTCCAAAATCAAAAAATACCGTACAGGAATAAATATATAGCAATAAATATCAATTACAGCTAAATATAAGTAATAATTAAAAAAAAATAGTTTTTAACACAACATGAACATTACACCGTAAACCAGTGGCCTTGGCACCCTGGCGTTGCCATATGGACACACGCACAAACCACAGGAAAAAAAGTGCACAAAAAACAATTTTCCAAATAGAAATTTTACATAAAATAATTCTCTTATTTATACACTACCGAAAAAAACAAACTTCACTTTTCGATTTTTATAAATATTATACGTTTTCGGCGCTCTTACTTTTGTAAATCGGTTTTTTTTACACAACAAATTTTTGCTTACTTCACGACGCATCAACTTCTACAACCAAATTCGCACTGAAATCAAAATAACTTTCCGCAGAAGCACAACCGATTCCGAATTTGGCATGATCTCTGCGATAACGGTACTATATTCGCTTACGAGTAATATTCGTGTAAAAACATGTCTATCAGCGTTGCCATATGGCAACCACAGGGTCATTCGGGTTAAGTAAGTTTTGTACCATTTCTACATTTTTTACTCCTAAGATGTACGAAATTCGAAAACCCTCCTTGCTTCGTATTAATTATCATGATTATATTATTAGCCGTTTGGTCTGGCGACAGTTACATATTTATCCCTTTTCGATTTATTTTTTTATCCATAAATATCGTATTTCAAAAAAACTTTATCAATTTTCTCGATTATAACATTAGTCGATTGGTCTGGGTGATGGTATTAGTTTTATCCCTAATTGGTAATTTTTACACCTTAAAGCTCGAATTTTCCAAAATCCATTCTTAGCTGACGTTTACACGAAAAGGAGAACAGCTACACCAAATTTTATCATCCTATCTACAGCCATTTCACCGAATCAGTTAGTTAGCCAATTTTTAATATATTAAATTGTAATTACAATCGTTCTATTTATATGACTAACATACCAATTATTTCAAATGGGGCGTGGTACCGCCCAATTTCCAGCGAGACGTAATACCCTATGTTCCATTTACAAATGTAGCAAATCTCATCTTCATACCTTCAATGGCTCGTGAAATATGACCGATTAAAATTTTGGATTGTGTGGGCGGTGTCATGCCCCTTTGTCTAATTATGTATTCTTGTAGCCTATGATAGACACCCTCCGGACAGCACTTCACAGTAAAAATTTCATTACAATCGGTCTATTTATTTCGCCCAGATAACGATTTTTTTCAAAAGGAGCGTGACACCGCCCATTTTCGAGCGAGACGTTATCCTCTTTGTATCAGTAAAATATGTAGCAAATCTCATCTTCATACCTCTAATGGCTCTTGAGATATGACCGATTGAAATTTCGGTTTGTGTGGGCGGTGCCACGCCCCTTTGTCTAATTATGTTTCATGTAGCCTATTATAGAGGCCCTATGGACAGTATCACACATAGAAAACTAAATTGCAATCGGTCCATTTATTTGGCCAATATAACTATTTTTAAAAAAGGGGTGTGGCACCGCCCACTTTCCCCAAACAAAGTATTTTTTATTATACGATCGATATACGTACCAAATCTCGACTTCGTACCTATAGTGGTTTAAAAGATACAGCCATTTTAAAATTCCAGTTGTATGGGGCGGTGCCACGCCTATTTAACCCCCTCGCATTCCGAATTTCAAAAAATCCCATCTTAGTGCGCGCCTACGTCATAAAAGAAACCTACATTCTAAATTTCACGGTTCTAGCTTCAGCCGTTTGGGCTGGGGAGTGATCAGTCAGTCACCCAAGCCTTTTATATACATATATAGATTAATATCAAAATTTACCCAGATTAATATGTAAAGCATATCTTACATGGTCCATGTAAATGTCCATAGACATTATGTCCGTGGACGTTATGACATGTCACCGTCGAAGGCAGCTAAATAGTCGGTACGATGGTACGTGTCGATCTGTTTCTCTTGGGTCTTTTCCAGGATTTGTCGAAGTGTGAAAATCTGGCCAGTTGTTGAATTTCCAGGTCTAAAGCCACACTGATAAGGCCCGATCATGTTGGATAACACTGGCTTTAGTCTTTCACATAGCACACCCGACAGGACCTTATATGCGTTGGGCAAACGGCTGATCCTGCGGTAGTTGGAGCCCACAATTGGAACACCTTTTTTCAGCACAGGACATAATACGCTTACATTCCAATCGTCGGGCATGCACTCTTTAAGCTAAACCGTGCGCAGGAGCTGGTGAATCAGCTCCTCGCCACCGGACTTGAAGAGCTCTGCCGGCAGACCGTCGGCACCGGCTGCTTTGTTTATTTATTTGATTACATGTTGAATAAATTAAGGGTTACATAAAACTCATACGATTTTGTATACATTCCCATTGCTGAGACCATAAAACGTTTTAACTGTGAAGTGTTACATCCACATCCACTGTCCTATGTACCAAAATATCCACATGTATTCATTCTGTCTATAAGTAAATCTATTATATTGTCACTGATAATACGAGTATTATTTGTATGATTTTTTTTGTGTACGCGAGACACTTGTTGCAAGACCAATTCTACCCAGAGGCGAAATTTGAAAGGCCTCTTAAAGCAATAAAGCCTTCTGAGACATTCAAATGTCAAGTCTTCAAGGCCTTGTTTTCACATGCCAGAAAACAGGCCTTCTCCTTCCTTTCTGAAATATCCCGAGCACGTTTTCACTTCATTCTTTTAGGAACACTGCTGCAGGCCTTCTTTGAGAAGGAAAAATCAACGTTTTCGATGATTTGTTATTCCACTATTTCGTGTGTATATATAGTAAGCGACGACGGAAGGCCTTGCCTCCCAATGACACCCTATTTTATTTGGAAAGGAAGAGGGAATACAGAGCGAAGGCCTACTTACTGCTTTTGAGGCCTTCTAGGTCCTTCCTTTCACCGCTGGGTAGGTACTATTGGAAACGCATGTATATATTTTATTGCTTACAGTATGTGTGCGTGTATGCCTGAGTGTTAATGTAATCGTCTTATTGTCGCCAAATTAAGCTGGCGCCTGATGAATATAGGTGTTTGTTCTTGTTGATGTCTATTCATAGGTTTACTAGCGTGCATAGACAGAATAATGTTCGAATAAATTAAAAATAACAGCGGAATTGTTCATAATATGGTTAAACATTGCAAGCATATGTCCACACATATTATTGGAACACTTAGAAACAGTATTATATTTAATGAGTGAATATAACTAAGTCAACAAAAAAAGAAATAATAACGCAGGCAAGACAGGGAAGGTGACATGTAGCTTAAGGACACACAATAAAATAATTTCATACAAAATCTATAATAAGCTAAAAAAAAACTTTTGATGTCATGTTCTGAATGTGTACGAATTTGTTCGCTTTATTAAGTATTTTCTTAGTGAACAAATTTCTGGAAAAAAATTAGTTCTTATATATGGGGCATTCCACGCCACATCGGACAGTTTGAATTTTTTATTTGGGGTGTGCCCAAATTCTGTGCTTTGTTAAGCTATAACCGGATAACGTTTTGGAGAACAAAGTGGAAGTCTAGTCATGCTCCTTCTTGTACCTCTCAATCTAATTTACCATACCACTCACTTTAGAAATAAGGTAATAATATCAGTACACCGAACCCGATAGTGCCCAAATTCAGTATATTCATAAGGCAACATGATTATCTTCAGATCAATTGACGAGGAATCAGATAGATCACGTGGTAGTCGATGGAAGGCACACATCGAGTGTTCTGTACGTACGAGTGATCAGGGGTGCGAACATTGATTCCGATCACCTCCTTACCGCAGTTAAGGTACGCACTAGGGTAAGCATGGCGAAAAACGTACGTAACCAGCACAACAAAAGCTGGACATCGGTAAACTGCGGACCACAGAAGTAGCGGACGCCTACTCCAACCAACTAACCCAGTGGCAAAATATATAGTCGACTCCTTAGAACGGGCTGCCATCTCAAGAAGATGCCTGGTACGATGATGAATGTCGCAATGCCACCAGAGAGAAGGTTGCTGCATACAGGGCGAAACTGCAGCGAATGGCAACGCGAGCTGTTCGTGAACGGCACAGGGAGAAGAGACGAGAGACAGCTTGTCTTTTTAAACGGAAAAAGAAAGAGCTGAAGAAGAGGGGAAGCCCGAAAATTCTACAAGAGAGTTAAGGCGAGAATGCGTGGAACAGGGTTGCCGCCCCGCAAGGACAGCGATGGTCAGCTAGTGACGGACCCGGATATCGTTCTGAAGATATGGAGAGACCATTTTAAAAATCTACTGGATGTGGACACCACTCCAGAAGACCAAGCTCCAATCCATGACGATGGTATTTATTGTCCACCTCCGAGCCAGAGCGAGATACGTGTGGCAATCTCCCACCTTAAAAACAACAAAGCTGCTGGAGCCGATGGTTCATGGAGAATATCTGGCTAGAGGAGAGCATGCCCGGGGATTGGAGTCTCAGTCTGTTATGTCCCATATCCAAGAAAGGAGATTGTAGTGAGTGAAGAACTACCGCAGAAAAAGCCTCTTACCAATTGCGTACAAGGTCCTTTCAAGCATATTGTGTGAACGTCTAAAGCCAATTGTAGAAAAACTAATTGGACCATATCAGTGCGGCTTTAGACCTGGCAAATCTACGACGGATCAAATATTCACTCTACGACAAATCCTGGAAAAAACCCATGAAAAGCAGATCGACTCTCCGATAAGGAAGAGGCTATATGAGGCCATGTCTGAGTTTGGTATTCCTGCAATGCAGATTCGACTTTGAGGATGTACCTTGGACAACACCAAATCCTCGGTTAAGATTATTAAAGATCAGTCTGAACCACTCAACACGAATAAGAGTCTCAGGCAGGGCGATAGCCTGTCCTGTACACTATTTAATAAAGTTATGGAGAAGGTGATGAGAAAGGCTGGTGTCAACATGCCTGGCACCATATTCCATAAGAGCCACATGTCACTAGCCTATGCCTACATTACTGCAGTTTTCTCATCACTAGAAAAGGAGTCAGCAAAAATGGGTTTAGCGGTCAACGAGGACAAAACAAAAACAATTATTTCGACGAACAAAGAGTCCTCGCGATGGGGACGCACCGTGAACGTTGAAAATTATTGTTTTGAGGTAGTCGATGAGTTTATCTACCTCGGATCTTCCGTCATCAAAAAAAATAATGTCAGCCAAGAAATTAAGCGGAGAATAGTGCTAGCCAATAGATGTTTCTCCAGACTTCGGCAGCACTTTAGTAACACCATCTTATCTCGGAATACTAAGAAACAGTTATACCAGGTGCTAATCTTACCTATTCTGTTGTATGCTGCCGAATCATGGGTGCTTACTACAACGGACATACAAAACCTGGGAGTATTCGAGAGAAAAGTACTCCGAAAAATATATGGACCTATCTGGGAGTATTCGAGAGAAAAGTACTCCGAAAAATATATTGACCTATCAGTGTCGACGGCGAGTTTCGCCATCGGATGAACCACGACATCGGCGAAGCTAAAAGAGTCAGAATCCAACGACTTCGATGGCTGGGATATGTTGCCAGGATGGATGTAAATGCTCCAGCGAGAAAGGTGTTTGAAGGCGAACCTGAAGGACGGCGCAGAGCAGGGAGACCCAAACTCATCTGGTAGGACTAACTGGAGAAGACTAACTGCGTACCAATATCTCTTTTCCTATCATCTGCCACAAAACCTTTTCCTATATAAGTAGAAAAATCTCATTATAATTTTAACACAACAGTCATTCGTCTGTTAAAGTGTTGATTGGTCAAAGCTGGCGAATAAAGTAAATAGCAAGTAACAAAAAAAATTAAAAAACATATTTAAGTTGGTAAACAATTATATTTATACAGAATTAAAATATACCAAAGTAAACACTATGTTTTAAGACAAAACGCTAAAAAACACCAATGATAACCAATGCATGTTTTTGCCGGCAGGCTACGAAAAAAAAACGAATGTACTCACCTATATTTAATATTCTCCTATAAAAAATTGTTCAAATAAAGCTGTGACTTCATAGTTGCGTGAAAGCATAGGGTTTTTTTCGCGTCAATTTTTTTTACATATTTATACGATTTTAATTAAATATTTATATGTTAAGTTAATATGTGCAAAAAAGTATGAAATGTTTTAATGTGATGTGGAAAATAGGACTCGTATTTAATACACTGTCACGTTGCTGATAAAAAGTGTTTCCGAAACGGATATACAAATGGTAATAACTGTGGCAGTGCCACATAATTGTAAAAGCGAAATTATGCCTATGAAATGCCAATGCCAGTGAGGAGACATTGTACTGTGCCTTTATAACAAGCGAGTGAGTGTGTGTTGGTGTGCACTTATGGCTATACTTTATGTATATTACACGAGCTATCAATGTCATGGAGCGACTGAAAGTGAAAATATGTTAGTATATGGCAATGAAGTATTTGTAACAGTGACAGCTAGAATGACAGCTGTGGCTGTGATATCATGTATATACATATGCTTTAATTTCAGGATTATAAAAATATGGGATAATTCTTGGAATGATATAATTTAAATCAGTAATAGGTTTTATTAAATATGTTAGGTCATTACAACACTGATAATAATCAATTTTAAAATTTGCTATTATATAGTAGTTTGTTTTGATAAATCAATATGTTATGTACACATTGTAAACGTAACGACAAAACTTTATTTATTAATGTTAATTATGCTATATTATGCCGCTAACAATTTAATAAAAGAAAAACAAATTACTTGTTTTTGTTTTCTCATTCTGCTGCGGTCCAAATAATTAAGGTCGAAAAGATTCAAGCAATTGTGAAAATGTTGTTATTTAAATGATATACGCTCATTTCTTCTGAACTATTTGTGTAATTTATATATTAATTTCATTAAAAATATTTTAATATGTTAACGATATTTACTAATTCACAAAGTATTTCGCAATTTGTTAAAATACAAAACTTGTTGTAATAAATGTTTTTTTTTTATTTTAAACTCACTGATTTTAATTAACTAGTTTAAATTTTGTTTTGAATATTATTTTGTGAAAAAAAAAATAGTTAATTTGTTAAACACGCTTCCATTCCTAAGCATATTACAGTACAATTCTGGCCGAAGTTGATATATTCAAAGCTTTTAGAACATGTTGCGAAGTACGATTATTCTGAAGTAAGTGGAAGCCTATTAAGTGGCGTTATAAAAAGCTAATAGGATCGTATGGCTTAATGAGGTTTCAAAACTTTGAATTTACTTTCTTTATAATGATGAAAATATAGCATATAAACTGGTGCTAAAATGGTATAGATTTGAAGTTCTGTTAAATTCTGTTAAATTCGAATTTATTATGTTATATAAATGTACCGAAATTGTACGATTGTAATTTTGCCTTCCTTGTGTATTTCATAAAAGTATATTGGAATGTTAACCGATTTCAGAAAAAAACTAACGATACTCTATTTATCTATTTATCTATATATATAAAAGTGAACATTTGTTTCTACGTATGTCCACTATAGACTTCAAAACTACCCAACCGATGTGCAACAAACTGGCATCAAGAGAAAGACAATCTTTCGAGGATCGTTATAGGTTACTTAAACATTGCATTTGAATCATGTGGTCCATTTATTGAGTCGATTTTCGATTTTCTCATACAAAAAATTTTAAAAAGTTTTAAATTGTGAAAATTTAAATAGTATGTCAATGTTAAATTTGTCAATATTTGAATTTTCAAATGACACAGACAAATGGTATATTTATATATGTATATAAGATTTAAATTGAGTTTGTTTGAAACTCAGTGGATGCTACAGCATTTAACTAATGTCTCTGAGGTGAGGCCAATCCATTCCACCCCATTAACAAAAATGCAATATCTGGCGTATTTTAGTAGTAATAAGTGACTTTAATACAGGTGTGGATGCAATATTATCAATGTCAAAAACTGGCAGGATTACATTATAAGGCGTGATCCCGCCTCCATGAGCTAATTTGTTAAAGTGCGGTATCTGAAGTACTAGATTAGTAGGAATAGCCCTACTCATAGGACCTAATTTGTAAAAGTGCAATATCTGATGGCCTAGATCATTAGGCGAGGCTCCGTCCGTAGGACGTAATTTTTGCGAATGGTAATGGAATTTGTTGTGGATTCAATTAAGGTTAATATACGTATTCTAAAGGAAAAGGGGGGATTTGAAATAGGATGTGGAATAAACACCAGTATTCGTGATCAAGCGTAAGGGGTAGACCTGCCAAATTTTGTTTCCCAAAAGCAATAGCTGAAGGACTGCAGCACTGTTTGTCTTGATATTTGGTATGCAATTTTTTGAGACCAGTGGTGTATGTAACTGAGATCTACGGCAGAAAAAGTCGAATAATCACGAATTTAAACATTTCTCAAATCTGCATTCTATTACATTTAGATCGACGAACGTCATACAACAGTGTAATATTAGAGTTACGAATGAGTGTGGAGGATTTTATTTCCTTATTGCACCAATGGGTTTTGATATTATTGATTTTGCAAATTATTTGATCGCGTTGGCTATTGCATCATCCTGTATTGCGCAGCTATTTTGGATGTTGCAGAATAGAGAAAAAAATTTAAATTTTCCGAGAACCGCACATGAGTTATCAAGTTAAAAAATGTTGCAAACATGTCAAATCATAATGAGGGATGAGTGTACTATGACACACAAAAAATCGTCCAAACCCCTTGATCGCGTATTATAGGATTTAAGAAGCAATACATGATTGAGTTATCCTTCTTAAATTAATTTACCCAGAAAATATAAGGGAACCGAAGTGTTGCTACTATGTATAACAATGATACCCACGGATTTGCCGTTAGATTTAAATGACGACAGTTTCCAGTTCGGTTAAAATTTGCAATGACATTCAATAAATCTGAGGGACAGTCTATTCAAATTTGAAAAATCCAAATTTTTCGCATGAACACCTTTATGTTGCATGTTCACGTGTAGAATGACCCACTGATTAAAATATGTACACTTCTTTGGTTCTTCCATGTATACTATATTATCAAAAGCATTACAATAAATTTCTGTCATTAAAACTATATTATGTTTTAATATACCTCGAAATTTGCGTTAAATTTCGATGCAAATATCAAAAGAAACTAATACAACCCGAAGATTTATTCCAACCAAAAAAAGTTAAATTTCAGTCAATACTTCTTTAGGCAGGACGAAGTCTGCCCGGTCAGCTAGTTTAAATTAAAAAAGAAAACAAATGTTATATTTGATTGCATTTAATTGAATTATTTTGTGGATAACCCTAATGATTATTATTTTTCCATTTTCTTGGATTCAAAGATGAAGATAAACTAGTAAGGCGGTTATTTTCGGCTATGCCGAAGCTCAGATACCCTTCACCATTTGTACAAATGGTGGTAAAACTGGTTATTTACACTACAACTATATTTTATTAAACTTTGTACCACAAAACAGGGGAGTTGGTGAGAAGTGGACGTTACTTTTAGCTTCACACATCCATTTTGTAAGTAATTTTGTATTAATTTTATTTGATTTACCGATAAGTTTAGTTGGAGTTGGTGAGTTGGAGCTTATTTTTATGAATTTTTATAACTCACCAAAAATGGGAAGTTGTGTGGGATGTGGGAGTAGTCAAATCCGATCATGCTTATCTTAGAACTAAACCTCTGCTTCTGGACAGAAGCTTACAAACCAAATTTCAGCCCGAAAGCTTATCAACTGTAGGGACATACAGACGGACACCCCCAAAAAGGAGGAGTTTGTATCCTATTATTAGGTTAAAGCTTGCATATACAATTTCAGCTAAATATTTCCTAACCTACGGCTATAATCGCGGGAGAAGTTACGCGGACACCCCAAAAAGGTAGTTTAAAAGGGAGGTGGGAATAGTTTTTGACCGACATTGCTTATCTTAGAAAGTAGCCTCCGCTTAGATATTGAATCTTGCGGACAAAATGTCAGCTATATACCTCTTAAAATACGGCTGCAATCGCAGGGACAAACCCAAAGAGTTTGTATGGGAAGTGAGAGTAGTTTTTAACCGATCGGTCTCATTTTAATACTTAACCTCCGATTAGAGCAGAAAAACTTTCATACAATATTTCAGCTTGATTGTTCTTAAATTACTACTGTAATCGCGGGGACTGACATACGGACACCCCCAAAAAGAGGGATTTTGTATGGGAGGTGAGAGTAGTTTTTGACCGATCGGTCTCATCTTACTACTCAAAATCCACTTGGTGTAAGGAAGCTGGCATACAAAATTTCAGCTTGATTGCCCTAAAACTACAACTGTAATGGTAGGGATACCCCAAAAATTGGGAGTTTGTATGGGAGGTGGAAGTAATTTTTGACCGATCAGGCTCATCTTAGAACTCAACCTCCGATTAGAGCAGAAAAACTCTCATACAATATTTCAGATTGATTGTTCTTAAATTACTACTGTAATCGCTGGGACTGGCATACGGACACCCCCAAAAAGAGGGATTTTGTGTGGGAGGTGAGAGTAGTTTTTTTACCGATCGGTCTCATCTTACTATTCAACCTCCGCTTAGTGTAGGGAAGCCCTTAAACTACGGCTGTAATCGCAGGGAGGTGGGAGTAGTTTTTGACCGATCGGGCTCATCTTAGAACTTAACCTCCGCTTTGAGGATAGAAGCTTGCATTCGATATCTCTTAAACTGCGGCTGTAATCGCGGGGACAGAAGGGCGGACAGACGGTCACCTTTAAATCGACTCAGATTTCGATGCTGATCATTTATATATACATAATGTCATACCTACCATGCCTCCTTATGGTCGTTACAAATGGAAGAACAAAATTAATATACCCTTCACTCTGTTCATGCGCATGGTGAAGGCTATAACCAGTACAGAAATTTCAGTCAGATAAACTGATGTTTCAAAAATAGGTAATTTTGTATGGGAGGTACCAGAAGGCGTGAACAGAAATAGTCCATATTCATTCCTGAGTCCAATTTTTCTAACTGTACAACTTACCCAAAATTTGACCGAATTCAGTGTACTTACAAAAAAGATATGTTTATAAGCTTATGGGAGTGAGTTCGGTCATTTGTATGAGGGGTACCAGAAGGGGTGTGTCAAATAGTAAGGTTTTCTGATGTTTTGCCTCGTATCACAATAAAAATTAATCGACCCATTTTCGTAACCCCCAAGTGTCCGCTTGGAAGTTATGGGAGAAAACCGAATTTACCCCCATAGTGTTATAATCTTTTTTACAAGTACACTGAATTCAATCAGAATTTCCGTAAGTTGTAGGCTCATGAAACTTTGACTCTTTGGTGAATATGGACTTTATCGGTTGACCCCTTTTGGTACCTCCCATACAAATTTACCTATTTTTGGAAATTGAGCATTAATTTACAACAAAAAAAACTTCGGACACTTTGAACTGCCCCTAACGGTACCTCGTAAACAAATAAGTCAAACTTATACGGTTTTGCTACATGTCTTTAGGCCATTGGTATTATGACCGAAAGTCTTAGCTACAACCATTTACGCTCCAAAGCAAGCAAATACCTAATAAAACATAACTAATTTTAATTACAAATCGGTTAATTTCAATAACTCAAGACTTAAACAATATTTTACAGTGGGTGATGGTATTTATCAGTCAGTATATCTGATATATACCCTCATCCCTAAGGGTGATGCTATAAAAAGGTACGTATATACAACTATGAGGGTGAATTCAGTCATTTGTATGATAGGAACAAGAAGGGGCTTGTCAAAGTTAAGATTTTTTGAGGGTTTGTAGACAATTAATAATTAAACTGACCAAATTCAAATATCATCTAGTTGTCCGTTTGGAAGTTATGGAAGAAATATTTATTATCCAAAAATAGGTAATATTGTATAGGAGGTACCACAAGGTGTGGGGCTATTCTGCCCACTTACAATCCCATTACTTCATTTTGGAAAATATTAATACAGGTACATTTTTATCAGTTAAGGTTTACTCGAGTTATCGAGCCCACATTTCAGCAAGCCAGTCAGACGGACATAGCTCAATCGTCTTAAAAAGTCCAAAAACGAATTTGGTCTTAAGATACTTGGGGTCTTACTCGTCTCCTTTAATGCGTTAACTTTTTCTCGTATCAAATGATATATACCCTTATCTCTAAGGGTGATGGTATAAAACGAGAATTCTATATTTCTAAATAACACTCTATATTTGAAAGATGTCTCTCTTTGCCACAAAAAGTGTACAAAATAGCAGCAATTATTTTCGTTCATCCCATTAAAATTCACAAATACATTCGACTGTTACAAACTCAATATGCCATTTCTGAAACAACACCAATACCCTCTATTTTAAAGCAAAGTGCATCGCAATGTCAAATATGTCTTTCATAGTAGTTTCCTTTGACTTAAACATCTCAAGTTTTTCACTTTTAAAGGTTTCAGAGATATTATAGTACCAACCAAAAAAATTCCTACTTCCAAGATTGATGACAAAGTGTATTAAGTTTTAATGTAAACAAGTTAGAGACTCAAGGAAACAGATTTAAGTACATTTCTGAATCCTTTGTTCACATAGCAACAACCAAGCCGACGATGCTCTGCCAAGTTGTACAGTAAAACGCCCGCATAACGATGAACAACCATCCAACTCTACCGTGCATAAGTCAACTTAAGTGTATTTATTTTGACATTATAGTGGCACCGAGACAAAATTCCGTCTTCTGCCCCAAATTGTGTAGAAATAAACTAAAGTGTAGAAATAAAAATGAATTTAGTACAAAAAAGTGTAACTAAAGCCAAAGTGATTGTATGTGAATTCTTTTGTGTGGCGCATTACAAACCGGACTGCTGGTGGTGGTCCTTTTTGGATATGGCGAAATAAAATCCAAGTTTTTCTATATGAAATAAATCTTTTGCTAATCTATTTAAAACATCAGACATTTTTATGGATTTGAGATTCTCTTTACATCCTGGTACCTCTGCATCACCCAATTCCTTTCTGTATGTGTGACTTGCACTTCATCTGTCTCCCAGTTGTTGGTACTCGAGCAATATCAGGAACTTTTCTGTCCCAGAATGTTGTATAATGTAGATTTTTCTGCAGTTGAGGAGTTAAAAATGGAAAACTATTTTTTGTACGCTTTTCACATTTTTTTTTGTGCTGCATTTTTATGCTATTGTTCATACACGTTCTGGCATATTTTTTTGATCCTATTTATGTATGGAAATTGGTCGATGTCACAATGTGATGATGCTTCTTCTGCTGCTTTTACAGTTGTGGCAAGTACTTGCAGCGCAATTTTGTATATTTTTCGTACTCTTTTAACAACTACAACGACATCTCCAACAACATTGGTAACACTTTAACAAAAACTCGTGCCAACCACAGAGGAGGACGAGGATGAGCATTTAACCAAAAAAAAAATATATTTGTGACTAAATCCAAAACCAACATCATGATAGTAAAAACGTGCATCCGTCTGTGATTGGGGATTGAATAGGGTTGGCTTGGAATGCCAAGGGAAAAAAAATGAGTTAACTAACTTTTATGATCCATTACCATGATATACGCTGAGGGATGGGACTGATACACTTAGGGTAATGGGGGTCGTTTTTCATTAAACTATTTCAATTTGTTTTTTTTTTAGAGATTTGAGTTGTGTGGGTAAAGTTAGATAAATTGGGTAATATGTCAAGGTAATGATTCTTATGATGACGGTTCTTGCCGTTAACATTGATGGGTCCAAATATTTTGCTTAATTTTCTATCGAAGACTCCCAGAATAGATTGATCCACTTTTGTCATACCCTGGATTCTTTGCCGTGGAGCAAGACAGGTAGGATCAGTGTATGGTACAGTTGGATCTTTGTTCGCCGAGAGAGAAGATTGTCATTAAATCGCTTGTTTAGTTCATAGTAGCAGCAGTTTGTGATTAATACTTGCCTTTTGATTTGCAGGCTGACATTATTATTTGTTTTTGCGGCGTAGTCATGATAGACAAAATCATCTACCAATTTACAGTTATATGTAGTTGTCAACGTTCAAGCAGCATCCCAAACGAGTAGACTCTTTGTTCGTTAAAAAATAATTTGTTTGGTTCTGATTAATCAGCAGACCCACTTTTGACGACTGATTCTAAATGCTTGAAAAGTTACATCTTGCTGTCCACAACTAATGATATCATGGTTCCAGTCATGTTAACTGCAGCCTTCTCCATGATCTTCTCCATAATGATGTTAAAAAGATCACACAACAGACTGCCTTCATATCAAAAGACTCTCCTGGCTCTGATAATTTTTTTCCTATTTTCACTGAAGACTTCGTGGCGGGGATGCCAAACTCAGTCATATCATCTAATAGTTTCTGTCGTACCGATTTTTCATAATTTTTGGAGAAAATTTCGTTTTTGAGTTTTGGGTCATTTTTCATTGAATCTGTCTTGAATCTTCACCAGGATTTGTCGTAACGTAAATAACTAGTCGGTTGCCGAAATATCAGGTTCAATCAGGTTCGTTTAGATGGGCTTTTGTCTTGCTCATAAAACGCTGGAAAGGACCTTATATGCAATGGGTAAAAGTCTGATCCCGCGGTAGTTGATACACACATTCTGATCGCCTTTCTTAACTACAGGACATAGAATACTCAGATTCCAATCATCGGGCAGGTATTTATGCAACAAAATCGTATTTGTGATCCGATGCATTCACGTTGGCAGCTCATCGCCACTCAGTACTGCCGACAGGACATCGGCTACCGCATCTTTATTATTTTTAAATCGTGCTATTTTCGTGCTGTCCTTGTTTTGGATTGGTGGTAGACAATCGTCTCCGTGGTCCATGATTGGGATGATTTCTTCACTTATGCTGCTTTGGCAACGAACAGAGTAATAAGGTGTTCCCTCCATATTTGCAGCATTATCTGCGTATTTCTGACCAGATATCTGTCATTAAAGTTGGCGATCCCTGTTTCAATACCTTTACTTTTTACATTTTCGTAAACTTTCAGGCTTTACCTCTCCCCCCAAAATTTTCGATATCCAGGCCCCCTCTTTTCATCCATAGACGTATTTTTTGCCTGAAGAGGCATGTCATCTAACTCCTCTTTATATCTTTCCATCACCGCACGCCTTAGCATTAGCTGTAGTTTTGCCTTATGTGTACCATTCATTTCCGCAGATATTATGCGATATACATCATCGTACCAGTATGGTTGTTGCGGCAGTAGTTATAGCATTCGTAATATGCTGCCAAAATATGTCTGGCACATCAGAATTAGGGAATTTGTTTGAAGTAATTGAGAGAGCTGGTATGCAGCATTGCGATGTCAAGCTTCCTTTGCATTTAGTTGCGAACATTATTGACACTACTTCGTGTTTTCATAAAAGTTTTTTATTTAAGGAGAGTGGCCACCGCTCCAGATCCACTAAGAGAACCGTTGTGGTGAGCTCCAGTAACTTCTGTTTCTTACTCCCTAAGGCGCATCGGTTGTAAAATGCTATTTAGGTTGCTCAACATTGCGCCTTCGCACATTTGCTACCAGTAGACGGATGTTCAGTGGCTTGACCCGAGGACATTGCGATTCTGTCTCAGAGTGTTATGAAACCATTTTTATAAAACGTTAAAGTTATTTTATCTTTAACATAAAATATTTCGTTACGGTATATTATTTTGGGAAAATAATTAGACACTTTGAAAGATTTTCAAAAATAATTCAATTTGCCATCATCAACTAGAATTCATCTAAAAGTGACATAAGTGATTCCTTTGAAAACCACAGATTGAAGCAGCTTATTTACATACACACTGTGATTGTACCCAAACTTACTAACACAGATGCTTGAGCTCAATTTAGTTTAACCACTTTCCAAAGAAGCTTTCAAGGAAACTGTTGCGTAAGTCAACGGCTTATTAGGAGATTTATGTTTCGAACTAGTGCATTTGTCCTGAAATATAAGAACTCGAGCCTGTCTACCTGCCGCTTGGTTCTTCCTTTAGTTTTAAGGTGTTTTGACATGTTATATACGTTAATCACCATACGATATCTGTTAACACACATGATTACAAATGGATTTTTCAAAATAGCAAATCTGCAAAAATTTCCATGTTAATGATGATCGATAGGTAGGTCGAAAAACCCTTTATTACCTGACAGTTTGATAACTCTTTGGTATTTAAGTCAGTCAAGAGAGCAAGCTGAGCATAGTCAACTAAGAGACTGCAAACCATGCGTACCTCAAGTGTTGTACAATAAATATTTCATTATTTTTCAAACGTTTTTTACATAATTTTAAAAGCATTAAATACCCACATGGTTAAAATAGTTAATTACTCGTTTGAATTTAACCACAACAAATTTGATATTTACGCAAGAGCCCATACCGATTCATCGAGTTCTTCAGATGACCAGAAGATTGGGTCCAACTTGCAATTGAGATATTATTAGACTATGACAGATTGGAAGCCAACTCACCATACAATAAAGAACATTCTGTGCTATCTTTACCACAGCGACGATTCTTTTAAAATCTCTCAGCCGTTCTGCACAACTTCGAATAGTTTGACAACATGCTATAAAATGCAAAACCTTTAAAGACGAAAATAACATTTGATGATGTCATGAAAGAGGTAATAAGAATTTCTCGAAAGCATTGCACAAACCGAGACTTATAACATTAAGCTGTGAGACGATACCGTTCAGCATATCCTATTTAATGGGCAACAAATTATAAATGTAAATATGCTCCTAGTAAACAAAACCCAATACTCTTACTTAAGTGAATATTAGTAATAAGCGTAATTTTAAGGTAATTGTTCAATGTTTAGTAAAATATACATTTAAATATAAATGCAGTAATTGAAAAATACAAATTTGACTGGTATTGCGTTTTCACCTTTAGAACATTAGGATTAAATTATTTTCACATTTATTAAGCCATAGTGCTACGGACATTAAGAGATGGTGAATATACAACACTGTCACTAAAACTTATATCTAATACTACTGACACGTTGCCGTTTTTTTCCTGTACAACTACTCAGCATCACCCACAACAAAACAACAAATACCACTGAATCTACATTAGTTATTTATAGCGTAAGAGGTTATTTTGGTATCCCATCCAAGAGTTTAAATATGCACACAAATCAAATTGAAATACTTTGTAACAAAAACTTAAATCGAAAGCAAAAGTTTTTAGAATTTCAATTTTTTTTTTGTTATTTGAGGTGCAGGCAAAGCAATGTTCAATCATTGTAATACAGTGGAATAAATACTTCAATGACCATTCCTGACATGAAATTCTTTGGATTTTTAATAAAAAGAACCATTTGTTGTTGAGCATACACATATATTAATTTTTTTATAATTTAAATAATTTAAATACCACAACCATATAAATTACTACTTAACATTTTTATCTGTAACTAGTGGGCCCGGCAATGCTTCGCTATTGCATATTAACTTGTAATATATTTCACATTTAGGTCCACAAAGTACTTTGAAAACGGTACTTAAGCTCGACAATAATATGTTGAGTTTATTTACATATGTAACTTATTTAAAGTAACTCCTTAACATTAAATTTAACCAATTAAGATGTATTGTCGTAAATGCTAATAAAAAGTTCATCAGCAAAGTCATATCCATAGTGCCGACATGTAGATAAAGTTATTTCTGTATGTAGGGCGAAAAACCACTTCTTCCACAAATCGGAAACAGACATTCCTCTAAGGTCAAAAATTATTTATTTTGATCCGTAGTAGCGTGAACCATCTGTATACTAACTATCTCTTTGGTCACACGGATCAATAATTCCCGAATACTATCTTTGTATTGAACTCGTATTACCATTTTTTGAGATAATTCGGACACCAAAGTTTGGCTTAACAAAGTGATGGTCTCACGCGCTGTATGGCATGTTACACCGTCGTGCTGGAACTATTTATCCTTCAAATAATGTGAAATGACATGCTAAATAAAAAAATCAATTGATCGTCCACTGGCTCTACTTCTTCTACCAGTTGGATTTTATATGAATGTAGGCCAAGATCTTTCCTCAGCATTTGCAGAGACCGAGTTGCTGAGAAAGACGTCGGTTCGATAAATTCGAGTCCCCTGTCATACTAACGTCTACAGCATCGATGGCTTCTATTGCTGCTCAGATGGGTCATTATATGCACCCTCAACTTCATAAAGGGCTCCATAAGTTTGGCGAACAGAACGTGCATTATGAAAATAAATTTGCAAGATTTGTCAACGATGTTCTTCTTTAGTTTTTACATGGTGATTTTGCAAAGTATACTAAAAGAAAGTCTATTACATTTCATTAGTATGACAGCTAGATGTACACTTATACCTATCAGAAGTTCTATACGTCAAGAAAAATACCCCATGCATTAAAGAAAATCACCATTTTAGTCTGCGCGTCCTACACTGCCTGGTGTACGGACCATTATTTGATACAGTTAAAAAGTTAACTATTAAAGTGCGTGGGCAGCGCCTTGGCACTTTTAACTTATTTTGTTCGAAATAGCCTGATCATTAGGGGCGAATCAATTAGTTCGCGTCAAAAAAAATCCTGTTAACCGTATATCAGTATTGGAATGTACGAAAAATTCTTAGACAATTTCACTAAGAAGCTTTATGTCTAAAATGAATTCCTAGTTCGCGCTGAGAAGCATGCAGATTTCAGGTAGAGATATTTTTTTTTAGCAATTAGCAATTATTCAGTTACTTTAGACCTATGGGCCCCGGCTCTAATTTTTACCTACCATTCCGATGTTTGGAGACCAAGACGAAAAGAATGGTATATTTTTGATTTTTTTATTGGGATCCCGCCCAATATTCTGAAAAATTATTTTTAAAAACTTAATGTCTGTATGCCAACTCTCAGAGATCGTAACTTTTTAACAAATACATAGATTTGCTTCTGTAATACCTCACTTAGTTTGTTGGGAAGTCAGTTTTACGCAGAAGGTCTCAAAAAATATATATCTGAAGTATTCGGTTTGTGCTCATTTAAAAACAAAAATCATCGTAGATTCCGATTTTGGTTACGATTTTGCGAATAAAAAAATTGGCCCACCTTACTGTTCATATCTCTAGGCGAACAGCAATATACTGTGGAATTTTGACAGTTTTAACTGTTTGTTTTAAAAAGGGTGTGGAACAGCCCATTCCCACCCTTACTGTTATTCATACTGCAACAACAACATATGTAACAAATCTCATCATCCTACCTCTGATAGTTCATAAGATATAGCCCTATCGATTTTCAAGTTGTATGGGCGGTGCCACGCCCCTTTATCCAATTACAACCAAATGTAGTCAGGTCAACAGTACCTTATGGTAAAATTTTTGTATCAATCGATCTATTAGAAAAGCCATTAGAGCGATTTTTGAAAAGGGGGCGTGGCACCGCCCACTTCCATCCTGGCTGTAATTAATACTGCTGCAACAATATATATACCAAATCTCATCTTCATACCTCTGATAGTTCATGAAATATAGCCTTTTTAATTTTCAAGTTGTATGGGCGGTGCCACGCCCCTTTATCTAATCACAACCAAATATAGCCTGAGACTATCTACAGGCCAACACTACCTCATGGTAAAATTTTTGTATCAATCGATCTATTAGAAAAGCCGTTAGAGCGATTTTTGAAAAGGGGGCGTGGCACCGCCCACTTCCATCCTGGCTGTAATTTATACTGCTCCAACAACATATATACCAAATCTCATCTTCATACCTCTGATAGTTCATGAAATATAGCCTTTTTAATTTTTAAGTTGTATGGGCGGTGCCACGCCCCTTTATCCAATTACAACCAAATGTAGTCAGGAACTATCTACAGGTCAACAGTACCTCATGGTAAAATTTTTGTATCAATCGGTCTATTAGAAAAGCCGTCTGAGCGATATTTGAAAAAAGGGGCGTGGCGCCGCCCACTTTTTGAAAAAAAAAACCTTTTAAACCATCCGGAAGCTATAGCGAACAAAACAAAAAAAAAATTTTGAAAATCGGTCCAGCCGTTTTTGATTTTTAGCGAGACAACTGCACAGCAATTCATTTTTATATATAAGACTAGTGGGCCCGGCAATGCTTCGCTATTGCATATTAACTTGTAATATATTTCACATTTAGGTATACAAAGTACTTTGAAAACGGTACTTAAGCTCGACAATAATATGTTGAGTTTATTTACTTATGTAACTTATTTAAAGTAACTCCTTAACATTAAATTTAACCAATTAAGATGTATTGTCGTAAATGCTAATAAAAAGTTCATCAACAAAGTCATATCTATAGTGCCGACATGTAGATTAAGTTATTTCTGTATGTAGGGCGAAAAACCACTTCTTCCACAAATCGGAAACAGACATTCCTCTAAAGATCAAAATTATTTATTTTGATCCGTAGTATCCGTAGTAGCGTGAACCATCTGTATACTAACTATCTCTTTGGTCATAAAAAAACATTTTTGTTATGCCTTCTCCTATTGACCGCAAATGACAATTCCGTTTTAAGCTTCATGCCTTTGGCCATAATAACTTCTTTTGTCATGTCTTCTTCTCACACGGATCTAAATTATTCCCTAATACTATCTTTGTATTGAACTCGTATTACCATTTTTTGGGATAATTCGGTCACCAATGTTTGGCTTAACAAAGTGATGGTCTCACGCGCTGTATGGCATTTTACACCGTCGTGTTGGAACCATTTCTTCTTCAAATAATGTGCAATGACATGATAAATAAAAAAAATCAATTGATCGCCCACTGGCTCTAGTTCTTCTACCAGTTGGATTTTATATGAATGTGGGCCAAGATCTTTCCTCAGCATTTGCAGAGACCGAGTTGCTAAGAAAGACGTCGGTTCGATAAATTCGAGTCCCCTGTCACACTAACGTCTACAGCGTCGAAGGCTTCTATTAGCTGCTCAGATGGATTATTATATGCACCCTCAACTTCACAAAGGGCTCCATAAGTTTGGCGAGCAGAACGCGCATTTTGAAAATAAATTTGCAGATTTGTTAACGTTGTTCTTGTGCAGTCTTTACGATTTTAAGATTTTCCAAAGTATACTGAATGATAGTCTATCACACTTCATTAGAAAGACAGCTAGATTTACACTTATACCTATCTGAGTTCTATATGTCAAGAAAAATACCCCATGCATAGGTTATTTACAATTGTTTGCTAATGTTACCTCTGATATACTATAAAAATTTAACCATTGTAGTACAACTACAATGAATATTGCTTAATTTTTCTATCTATATGATTTATTACCGGTTCGCTATCCTGAAAAGTAATTGAAAAATACCTACCTGTAAAGTAAATTAAAAAAAAAATCACTATTTTTAGTCTGCGCATCCTCAACTGCCTGGTGTACGGGCCATTATTTGATACAGTTAAAAAGTTAACTATTGAAGTGCGTAGGCAGCGCCTCGGCACTTTTAACTTATTTAGTTCGAAATAGCCTGATCATTAGGGCGAATCAATTAGTTCGCGTCAAAAAAAAACGTGTTAATCGTATATCAGTATTGGAATGTACGAAGAATTCTTAGAAAATTTCACTAAGAATTTACATGTCTAAAATCAATTCATAGTTCCCGCTGAGAAGCATAAAGATTTCAGGTAGAGATATTTTTTTTAGCAATGAGCAATTATTCCGTTACTACAGACCTATGGGCCCCGGGTCTAATTTTTACCTACCATTCCAATGTTTGGAGACCAAGACGAAAAGAATAGTATATTTTTGATTTTTTTTATTGGGATCCCGTCCAATATTCTGAAAAATGATTATTTCTGTATACCAACTCTCAGAGGCCATACATTTTTAACCAATACATAGATTTGTTTCTGTAATACCTCATTTAGTTTGTTGGGAAGTCAGTTTTATGCAGAAGGTCTCAAAAAATATATATCTGAAGTTTTCGGTTTGTGCTCATTTAAAAACAAAAAAAATCTTTATTTGAAATTTTCATGCTTTCCAACGCATACCTCTGATAGTTCATGAGATATAATTTTCAAGTTGAATGGGCGGTGCCACGCCCCTTTATCCAATCACAACCAAATATAGACTGGGACTATCAATAGGTCAACAGTACCACTTGGTAAATTTTTCGTATCAATCGATCTATTAGAAAAGCCGTTAGAGCGATTTTTGAAAAGAGGGTGTGGCAACGCCCACTTCCTCCCTGGATGTAATTAATACTGCTCCTACAACATATATACCAAATCTTATCTTCATACCTCTGATAGTTCATAAGATATAGCCCTATCGATTTTCAAGTTGTATGGGCGGTGCCACGCCCCTTTATGCAATCACAACCAGATATAGCCTGAGACTATCTACAGGTCAACAGTACCTCATGGTAAAATTTTTCGTATCAATCGATCTATTAGAAAAGCCGTTATAACGATTTTGGAAAAGGGGGCGTGGCACCGCCCACTTCCATCCTGGCTGTAATTAATACTGCTCAAACAACATATATACTAAATCTCTACTTCATACCTCTGATAGTTAATGAAATATAGCATTTTTAATTTTCAAGTTGTATGGGCGGTGCCACGCCCCTTTATCCAATAACAACCAAATGTAGTCAGGAACTATCAAGAGGTCAACAGTACCTCATGGTAAAATTTTTGTATCAATCGATCCATTAGAAAAGGCGTTAGAGCGATTTTTGAAAAGGGGGCGTGGTACCGCCCACTTCCATCCTGGCTGTAATTAATACTGCTCAAACAACATATATACCAAATCTCTACTTCATACCTCTGATATTTCATGAAATATAGCCTTTTTAATTTTCAAGTTGTATGGGCGGTGCCACGCCCCTTTATCCAATTACAACCAAATGTAGTCAGGAACTATCTACAGGGCAACAGGTTCTCATGGTAAAATTTTTGTATCAATCGGTCTATTAGAAAGGCCGTCTGAGCGATATTTGAAAAAAGGGGCGTGGCGCCGCCCACTTTTTGAAAAAATAAAACCTTTTAAACCATCCGGAAGCTATAGCGAACAAAACAAAAAAAAATTTTGGAAATCGGTACAGCCGTTTTTGAGTTTTAGCAAGACAACTGCACAGCAATTCATTTTTATATATAAGATTATGCATAATTACAAATTAAGTATTAACAGCCTCACATTGATTGTTTACTTAACTGTGGTCTATCACCATTGATGTCGGCGTATCAAATGTTGCTGCTGCATAGTATCCTGCTGGCGGTGCTAATTAAATAATGAACAATTTTGAAAAATGCGGTTTGCATTTGTAAATAGTTGTTAAGCGTTGAAAGGCAACAAAGTCGTAATTAAAGTTTTGTATTTAATTTAGGATAATTTACAGAACTCTCTTAGGACATCATTCAAGTGTCCACAAAAAGTTAAAAGTGTAAGGGCGCACACAAAGTCACACAAAGGACTAGAACGGAGATGAAGGGGAAGGGAAAAAAGATTATCCAAAAGAAGACCACAAACGTTATTACTGCAACACATTTCAGTAAATTTTGGGTAAAAAAACAATGAAAGGAAAGAAATGAGGGCAATGAAATAGTATAAGGTTATTAAAAACGACCACAATGTAAGGAAAAACAATGGGAAATGATGTACAAAATATGCACTGTAGTTTTTCTCAGCTCTTTAAGAAAACATCAAGACAGAACTGATTGTTTAATTATTCAGAATAAATGTTAATTTACGTTGATACTTACATTTTGCAGTTCCAATTATTTGAACAAAAATTTGAATTATGTTCGTTGAAAACCTCATTAGGAATAATCAAAGGCATATTCCCAAAACGTACACAGCATCCTTGGGGATTCTTATTTCTAGGTGTTATGTCCTTATCATATTTTTAGAAATAATTGCGGAAACTCAATATTTGCTCTTTTAAAGAAAGAAGGATATAAAGAATTACAGGGATAGAGGTGAAGTCGAAAATGGACAACACAGCAGACGGTGCCAACGGACTTCCGGCAGAGCTATTTAAGACCGCTAGCCAATACACCAAACAACTGCTTGGCACCTAAGCGTATTATGTCCTGTGTTTTAAAAATATGATACAATTGTGTTCATCAACTAACGCGGGATTCTGTTTTAACTCATCGAGGAGGAGGTTATCTTGAGTGTATTATGTAAAATACTTTAGCTAGTATTAAACAGCCTAATTGGACCTGATAAGTCAACAACTCACTAGATTAACATACTACAACAAATTCTGGAAAATTTACATTAAACTAGCAGACCCGTTAAGATAAACTCAGTAGAGACTCAGTTTTCGATTCGTTTTTCGCCGCAAAAACAAACAACGGAGGCGGTTCTCCAAAACTCGAAAAGGCAACGTTCAGCTGACCGCACGTAAAACAGGGAAATTCGATATTAATCTCACATACTTCCAACGATTGGCCTTGCGATTTATTGATTGTCGTCGGGGAATTGGAATGGATGATCAGTTGGAATTATCTTATTCGTAAGATAAGGACTTCCTCTTCTTTGAATTTGTTCTTGATGATCGTCTGAAATCAATTTTTTTATCAGATTCTTGACGGACAACCGCATACCGTTGCTCAATTTCGGTTGATTCAGATTCCGCAATATGATTATGACCGATCGCACATTAAGCGAGTTGAAAATTCGGTCGGATTGTTGGTCGGTTCATCCAAAGGAATGCAGTTATCAAGCGATTTAACTTTCTAATCTGAAATTCTAGCTATTGGTATCTTTATTCTTCGCTGCTAGTAACATACTGCCCGTAAATTTATCCAATCGAGATTTTTATAATTTTGTGCAATGTCATGAGTTACTTTTTCAACGATGTGAACTGTCAAAAATTAGTAGGGAAATATATCAATTCAGTCGAAACATCAACCTGAATTTGGCCATTGCCAAGCGCTGGCAGTTGTTTCGGGAATTAAACAGAAGGTGGGAGGTTCTGGAATGAGCCCCTAATTTGTTGGTCAATTATAACTTCTTGACATTGACGACGTTTTCAAGCATCGTTTTAGTAAATTAGCAGCATTAGACATTTTAAGCAAAATCATAGCCCCACCAAATCATTTTAAATCCCCTCATAAATCCTATATCGTTCGGGCAACTACTTCCAAAGCTCGTTTATTCGTTATCGCGCATTCATCCGAAATGTTGATTTGGCATTCCCGCATCTACTTCGCCGTTGCGAAATTCTTGGTCATTGTGTACTTTGGCTTTTCAACCGTGAGAACATTCATCGACAGTTTTAAAGTGGAATTTGCAGTTTGAATGCCTTCCAACGATGTGACAGAGGATGCAGCGGCTAACGTTAATTGAGATCTTGACCAAATTGTTGCCGGAATCAACAAAAAATGTCTTGGCTGTCCCACTCGGAGCATCGAGAAAGTAAATGCCTCCAGTTTAATCGTGAATCGTACACGTTCTTGTACTCGGTATTTAACAGCGGCACATTTGTTCGAACTCTTCCGGTCAACTCATCTAGATTATAGGCTTGCTCCCGTTAAAATTCGCGATCGAATGCATCTTGCATCGAACGCTTTGGCGCTGGCATTCCCAATGTCGATAGCAGATTGATGCACATCCCGTAGGGTTCGACGGATTTTTTATCTAAATATTATTTATCTCGTTACCAATCAACATTTAACCGAAATTTTCTACCTAAACATCGTTCAAAACCATCAAATCATGCGAAAATTCCAAAATTTTGTCGATAAAAAAAAACAAATTTTTTGCACTTTTCCGGAATTTTCCGAGTTTTTCCATAAGAATTTTTTATTTTTCCACTCGAAAAGCCATTTCGTAACAACTGCACACAAAATTCCATATAAAAAATCAATTTGGTTTTACCAATTTTCCGACTTTTACGAAGGATTTTCCCAAAATTATCTTGCATAAAACCCTCATACCAATTACGAACAATTAAATAAAAATTGAGCACACTACTGTTCACACCGTTTTCATACATATAGATTTCACAATAAACCCAATTTTTCCAAGGATCACAACGAATTTGAAATTTAACGACGTCTAAAATCATCAAATCAAGCGATACAATGAAAATTTCGTCGAAAAAATCCAAAATTTTCCGAGTTTTCCACCAAGAATTTTTTATTTTTCCATTCGAAAAGTCATTTCGGAATGATTATCCGAAATTTTCACATTTACATCATTCAAAATTATCAAAACACAATAAAATGTAAAATTTCGTCGAAACAAAAATTAAAATTTTTGGAATTTTTCCATAATTTTCCAACCAAAATTTTCTATTTTTTTCAACCAAAAAGCCATTACGGAACAATTGCACACAAAATGTTATACAAAAATTCAATTTGCAATTCAAAATGTTTCCGAAAAAATCAAAAATTTTCAAGTTTTTCCGGAATTTTCCGAGTTTTCCACCGAAATTTTTTTTATTTTTCCATTCGGAAAGTCATTTCGGAATAATTATGCAAAACTTTTCACTGTTACATCATCCAAAATTATCAAATCATACGATAATATGCAAAATTTCGTCGAAAAAACAAATTCAAACTTTTTGGATTTTTCAGGGAATTTTCCGCATTTTTCAACAAAAATTTTCCATATTTCTATTCGAAAAGCCATTCTGTAACAATTGCACACAAAATTCCATACAAAAAGACAATTTTCAATTTTTCCAATTTTTCTTTCACATAAACCTGCTCCTGGCAACAACGAACAACTGAAAAAAAGTTTGAGCAAAATCGGCCCAGCCGTTCTCAATTTATGAATTACTATACATTTTTGCCACCATTTTTATACCATCACCCTTAGGGATGAAGGTATATATCATTTGATACGACCAAAAAGTGTAACACATAGATGGAGTCACTTCAGACCCTAGGTTTCTTAGAACCAAATTCGATTCATGACTTTTTAAGTCGTTTGAGCCATGTCCGTCTGTCTGTCTGTCTGTCTGGTGGCTGTCCGGCTGGTTCGCACGATAGCTTTCGAAAGACGCAACCAAATGTCTTGAAATTTTGCACGAGTTAATATTTCCCCAAAACTACTTACGGTATTGCAATGGGCAACATTACTCCTCCCCTTCTGGTACCTCCCATACAAATACATCATTCCGCCCACTTTAGAAATCGAGTTATAATATCAATACACCCAACGGGATCGTACCCAAATTCTGTACTTAGTAAAGCTATTACAGGATAAAGTTTTGGAAACAAAATTAGAAGTCTAGCCACTTCCTTCTGGTACCTCCCATACAAATTCACCTTTCCGCCCACTTTAGATATGGAGTAATAATATCAATAAATCCATCGCGCTCGTACCCTAATTCTTAATTTAGTAAAGCTATAGCAGGATACAGTTTTTGAGAAAAAAACTGAAGTCTACCAACGCCCCATCTGGTACCTCCCACACACATCTGGTACTAATGTGGTATTAATATTATTATTAGTACTACCGCGATCGTTACCAAATTCTGTATTTAGTAAAGTTCAAGCAGGATAAAGTTTTGGAAAAAAAATCTGGAAGTCTAGACACGCCCGTTCTGGTACCTCCCATACAAATTCACCTTTCCGCCCACTTTAGAGATGGAATAATAATATCAATACACTTGACACGATCGTGCCCAAATTCTGTATTTAGTAAAGCTATAACAGGATAAAGTTTTGGAAAAATTTTGAAAGCCTAGCCACGTCCCTTCTGGTACCTCCCATACTAACCTACCTTTCCGCCCACTATGGAGATGGAGAAATAATATCAATAAATCAAACGTGATCGTACCCAAATTCTATTTTTAGTAAAGCAATAACAGGATAAAGTTTTGGAGAAAAAAATTGGAAGTCTATCCACGCCCCATCTGGTACCTCCCATACACATCTGGTACCGCCCACTTTAGAAATCGATTAATATTATTAAAAGACCTAACGCGATCGTGCCCAAATTCTGCATTTGGTAAAGTTCAAGCAGGATAAAGTTTTGGAGAAAAAATCTGGAAGTCTAGACACGCCCCTTCTGGTACCTCCCATACAAATGTACCACTCCGCCCACTTTAGAAATAGGGTAATAATATCAATACACTAGACACGATCGTGCCCAAATTCTGTATTTTGTTATATTATAACAGGACAAAGTATTGGAGAAAAAATTGGAAGTCTAGACACGCCCCTTATGGTACCTCCCATACAAATGTACCTTTCCGACCACTTTAGGGATATAGTAATAATATCAGTGCACCCAACGCAATCGTGCCCAAATTCTGTATTTAGTAAAGCTATAACAGGATAAAGTTATGGAGAATAAATCTGGAAGCCTAGACACACTCCTTTTCGTACCTCCCACACAAATGTACCACTCCGCCCACTTTCGAAATCGAGTAATAATATCAATATAATAGAAAATTATTTGTTTTACTGAGGGTAAGGGTAAATTTAAGTCGGGTTGCCCGACTGATACTTTCTAACTGGTTTTAATTACAAATCGATTAATTTCAATAACTCACGACTTAAACCATATCTTATATTGGGTGATGGTATTTATCAATCAGTTTAACTGACTGAAATTTCTATACTGGTTATATATATAGAAGAAGAGGGATTCTAATTATCTCTTCGGCGATTATGAAGAGTCATTCGACAGCCACGATACGTATAAATATCTTGCAGCCTTGGTTGAGTTTGGCATACCCGCAAAACTGATATGACTTTGCGGACTTGAAGCGATTTAATGACAGAGCCCTCTCTATCATCCATACACATTTGGACCAAAAGCTTTTCATTCTAAGGTTTTTCGATTTAGTAATATCACCACTGTACGCTCGTACTGTATCATTTAAAACCCCACCCCTCCAACCACATAACCATTCACGGCACGACGGAAACATTCGTCAACATTGGGCCCAAAAAATCCTTACATTTGTATGCAGAATATAAAACTTTATTGCAGATGTACTCAGTCATTCTTTTATCTGCATCACGAAATTAATAGCTTAACTTGGACTTTGGACGTGTCGTGTCCTATTTTTGTGGGGTTGGTGGTGAATTTTGCTGGCCCATTATTTTTTTTTCTTTCCTTTAACAGGGCTAAGTTTTATGTTGTAAGTGAGTGAAAAAAAATATACTTTTTACTAGTGTTGAATGAAATTTTTACAAGTTGAATGCTATTGAAATATTTTTTTTTCTTGGGGTAACAGTGACATTGCAATGCTACCCCCAAAATGTTGCAACATGCCGCAAACAAAGCAATGTTAATAAAAAAAATCTGCGACCACTCAACGTTACGTACGGCAACCAACAGAAAGCCTGCTGTAAGCTACGGTCCAAACATAAATTTTCAATGACTCTGTTGGAATTGCAAACATTTTGCCAAAATGATTTTGTTTTGTATAAATGCATCTCTGCTGAATGTCGTTAAACCTTAACAGATGCAACTGACTGCCGGCTGGTAGTTGTACAATTTTATGTCATAATAATTGGTGATGCTATGACAACTGGGAGCAGCTTCAATGCCAGAATGTCCATTCCAATCCAATGTCCCGGCCTTTGGACATTGAATTGTGTTTTGACTCAATTTTAAATATTAAAGGAAATTATACGATTTCACTCTTTTCTACAGTGACGGCATAACTATTAAATTTTAAATACAAATGTTTGAGCCCTTCCGCAAAATATCTGTAAATTCAGTACTTGAGGCATTTGGATTATTAAAAAACAGCTGGTTCACAGTTTACGTTTTTAATGTATCGCATCATAAAAGTTAATGTTATACTTAAATATGTACCATTAATCAATGTGTCTTGAGGTTACAGGCGAGCACGAGTCGTTCACTAGGCAAAAAAGAGTTTGTGAGCTTCATATTCATATGTTAGGGTCAAAGTTTGTGAGTAACGTTGAAATTTATTTGCTAATGCCTCTGCAGATGTTAATGTTGCAAATGATGATTCTGTTACCGATTCCAGTGTTTTGTGGCAGAAACTTTTTGGCTGTAAAATATGGTCGAGAGGGTCCCCAAAAATGTGTGTTGTGGTAAAATACTTTTGCAAATAACAGTCATGAATTTTCTAAGGGGTTCCGCAAAATGTTATTAACGAGAGTTTTACATTTTTATTTGAAAATTTAGTTTGTAGGATATTAGGGTAAATGGGTGTTTAAAATGTTGTATCACCGGTTTTTTTGAGAGGGAGGATTTTCCTTTATGGGTAAGGGTAAATGCCTATGTTTAACCTTGTGACATGCAACACATGTCTATGTGTGAGTTTGTATGTCTTTATGTACCACGTGCAGACACTAACCACAGACATTTTGATATCGTCCGGAAGTGTCATTGGTGTAAGACTAATTGCGTTTTCTTTTCCGACGAAATGATAACATGTTCTTTGCCTTTCATTTGAAATCAGCTTTTTGTATTATATTCTGGTCCTTGGTTGTTGTGGGACATTGAGAAAATTAGCCTTTTTGAGTTTTGTTATTGAAGGAATGGTCAAAGAGTAGAAGAAGAGAAAGTTGTATTTTGTAGTTGTCAGTTTGAAACGTTATATGATGTGATGATTTTTCTCTTTTGAGAGAACTGTCAATAATTGCGTGGCCATGTAGGCCTTTGGCAATATTGTAAGTAGTTTTGGCGAAATATTTACCCATGAAAAGTTTCAAAACAATAGGTTACGTCTTTCGAAAGTTATGGTGCGTACCAGCCGGACAGACAGATAGACAGACATTGCTCAAACGACTGTAAAAGTAATGAATCGAGTTTGGCTAGATGGTGGAACATTAAAATTCGAGACCAAATATCACCCGTTAGGCGACTTTTCAATATAGCCAAAGCTACCAACAATGAAAGATATTGGGACATTTCATAACTAGTCGTAATCTGTAACAGTGTGAAGGAAGGAAGGCTAAGCGGAAGTCATGGCGAAACTTACCTTAGATGGTAATGGCCGGAATGCACGCTTCTGGTACTTACTTTCTTAGGGCTTACTTTCCCATATACGGGATTTTTACTGAAAGATGATGGAATGTGGGGCCAGCTGTGGAATGGTGGTAAGAACACGCGACTACCTTGCATGAGGTCCCATGTTCGACTCTTGACTCCAGTCATCTAAATTTTTCTTTCATCTCCGGCTCCCTCGATGTTGTCGAAAGCAACTTCGCAATATAGTGTCGAGTTAATCACCATATCTAGTAAAAGCTTCTTAAGCATTTTTCGATAAACAAGTAGGTTCCGTTAGCTTTGAATCTAAAAGTATCTAAAAGCATGTTAATTCACAAAAATGCGAGAAGCTATCTCCTACCTCATTCATAGCTTGTAAAGGGAAATTAATGTTTTATTTTTTTCTGATGATGGAATGTGGACCTTTTTGTCTGAAGAATATATCGGGATTCCCCTGGGCATACTCTTTCCCAAAAATTACCTGAACACTTGTCATCACCCAGAAAAGTCCGTCTAACATAAATATAGTTCGCTCGATATGGGCCATCAAATGCTTAAAACCCTATAAATCAACCTGAACTGACGGAATAATTGCAGAGCAATTACAGGAGGCCAATTTGTAGAAGTCATTTTAAGGTTCTGGCTCATGCTGGAAGCCTTTCCCAATATGTAAAAACAAACCAAAGTTTTTTTCATCAGGAAAGCTGGCAAATGGTCTCATGTCAAACCAAAGGACTTTTGACCTATCAGTCTCTCATCTTTAGAATTTTAAAACATTTCAGAATTTACTATCAATATCTAGGCATGCCTTCACTAAAGTAAGAAAGACTGAGACAGCCTTACACTCTATGTTCAGTACAATCGATAACACTCTCGAGAATATGTTATACAATTTGGTCACTTTCCTAGACATCGAGGGAGCCTTCAATAATATTTAACCTACAGCAATCCTTAAATCATTACATGATCAGGGGGGGTGGAAAATTCAAAGACTCACCCAATTGGGTTGCTTCTGGTGAAAAGTACCTTCAGAGCTGAATAGAAATGGGTCAAAATAGCCAGGATCGTTAACTGAAGGAAACCTCAGGAAGAAGTACTGCCTCCATTTCTATGGTTTACCTCAGTCAATGAACTGCTTCTCGAATTAGAGATGGCCTAATCCAGATGTTACCATTATCTGTATGGGTAGAAACTATGGTTGCCAGATACCTAATTCGAAAAGTCGGGAAAAGCGGGATTTGTCGGGACAAATGAAAAGATCATATTTTATTGGTTTTGATATTTTTTATTAAGAAATATTGTTTGAAAACTCATTGCAGTTTCATGCTGATAACAACAATTATTATAATGAAAAAAATGTGACCATATTTTGTCATTTGGTATATCTTTTGGCAATTCTCCATAAAAAGTTCGAAGACTGCAGTAGTCGCTGTACAACATGTCATTGTCCACTGCATCTAATATTTGTAGAACTTTGGGAGTTTCTCCTGTCAATAGTGAGTCTTTTAGATTAAATGCTGCAATTTGTCCAAAAATTTACATTTCTTGAAAGTCGTAATGTTTTTTAAATAATAAATTGCTGTTGTAAAAAAGCTGTCCATTGTTGTTTTATAGTCCGCTGAAAGTCTTTTTATTAAAGATTGGCTTTGCTACCATAAAACTTATCATCCGTTCTACCTCAAAGGCTATTCAGTAATTTATTCATTATGCCATGTACTTCGACAATAGTACACGGGTTAGATTCTAGGGCTAATACGTTTGAAATTCTTGTAAAGTATTTTGTAGAAAGTATAGATAGAGCTCAGACATTCCTTCCAACACACATTCGTCGCGGCCGCTGTTCAATTCCGAATCTGCAACTCCTCGTGAAACAAATTTCCATATCTCCGCTCGGCAGTTAACTTCTTAACAGCTGGCCAGGAAAAAATGAGTCGATCAATTGCCGGCAAAAGTGATAGCCACCAATTTCAATTTTTCAGTTTTCTTTGCAGATGAACTAAACTCGTTAAATGTTTTATTTCAATATTTTTAATATCACAAGATAACTTATTCAGCTTTTTTTAAACAATTATTATTTACGTGAGACTTGCAGTTAGCTTTTATTATTTTTGGATTATCAATTTAAAATTTTTGATAAACTGAATTCTTAAGCAATAAGTATTTGTTGTACCTTCTTTAATATGTTGTTTCTTTGTTTATTCTAAGTATAGGTAGTAAATATTAAAAAGTCGGGATTTTCCCCTGAATTACTTCAATACTCGGGTCTCGGGATTTTCGCGAGAAGTCGGAAAAATCCCGCCTAATCCCGACCATCTGGCAAGCCTAGTAGAAACTCAATTTACTTAGCAATCGTACAATCTGCCTTCTTATTATAGTATCAAACTGGACTGCCAACAGCGGACTATCACTAAGTCCTCTTAAAACCGGACTTATCCTGTAAGGTAAAAAACAAAATGTAAACCACCGTCGTTTTATAACACAGTACAACAGCCAATCTGGTGGTGAGAAATTCCAAGTCAGGGTGATGGTACTAGGTCAGTATAGTAAAACCCTCAAAGGGTTTGGCGTTCGTATGTGTCAGTTTTTTTTATGACATTTTAAATTTTTTCCTTATCTTGATGTTTTTTCGCTTAGTTGTAACATTTTGGCAAAAACGTAGTTTAACATAACTCGAGAACCACTTGTCCGATTTTGCTAAAACGAACTGAAAAAAAATTAGAATTACAATTCTTTAATCCGTTCATACAACGTTTTTCTTTATAATCAACAGTTTTGCCGGTAACAAGAAATTTGTAGAGTAAAAAAAAATTTTTTTTGCCTAAAAATTAAAACTTTTTTTTTTAAATTCATAAAAAATCCAAAACGGAAAAAAGGATCAAGTGTTATTAATTTCATGTAAAGTCACATAACCTATCAACAAAATGCGATATAGATCATAGAAATCGATTAACGCGTTCTGCTTTTATTTACAACTAGCTGACCGGGCAGACTTCGTCCTGCCTAAAGAAGTATTGACTTAAGTTTAGTTTTTTTTGGGTGGAATTTTTGGGTAGCTTTTTTTAATGTAATGCTTTTGATGGGAAAACCAAAGGGTTTCAGAGATTTTTTGTGTGTACACTCATTCCTCATTATGATTAGACATATTTGCAATATTTTTTATCTTGATATTGCAACGTCAAAAAGATTTGCGTAATAATGAAGGATGCTGTAGCCAACGCGATACGTTTTGTGATCAAAAATTTTCCAAAATCAACAATATCAAAACCCATGGGTGCATGAAGGAAATAAAATCCTAGACACTTATTCCTAACCGTTAATATTACACTGTTGTATAATGTTCAGATTTGAGAAATGTTTCAATTCGTGAGTATTCGATTTTTTTTCTGTCGCAGATCTCGGGCACATACACCACTGGTCTTAAATAATTCCATACCAAATATAAAGATGAATGGTGCTACAGTCCTCCAGCTATTGCTATTGGAGAACAGAATTGGGCAGGGTCACCCATTTTTTGCTTGATCACGCATATTGGTGTTTATTCCACACCCTATTTCAAATCCCACCCCTTTTCGAATATATGAGGTCGTGCCTAATGATCTAGTACTTCAGATATCGCACTTTTACAAATAAGGTCCTATGGGCAGGACCATTCCTACTAATCTTATACTTCAGATACCGCACTTTAACGAATTAGCTCCTACGGGCGGGGCCACTCCTAATAATCTTATCCCGCCAGTTTTTGACTTAATCATATTGCACCCACACCTGATTTGAAGTTACTAATTGTAATAGTACGCCAGATATTGCAATATTGTTAATGAGGTTGAATGGGTTGGCCATACCTCGAGAACATCGGTTGAAAGCTGCAGCATCCGCTAAACTTCAAACAAACTAAATTTAAATTTTATATGTATACATGTATGTACCATTTGTCGGTGCCATTTGAAAATTTAAATATTGAAGGTATAAACATTGACATAAAATACATATGTATATATTTAAATTTTCACAATTTACAAATTTTGTATAATTTTTGTATGGGAAAAATAGAAAATCGACTCAATAAATGGACCAAATATGTCAAATGCAATGTTTATGTAGCCTACAACAATCATCGGAAGGTTGGCTTTCTAATGAATCCGGTTTGTTGCACATCGGTTCGGTGGTTTTCAAGGCTATAGCTTACATACGTAAAAACAAATGTTCACTTTTATATATATAGATTTACAAATATTTGCTTATGTTACCTCTGACATACTTTAAAAATGTTAATTGTGCCCCAATAAAACAAAAGGTGTTTTCCAGTATAACTACAATGAATATTGCATTTTTTCTGAAAAGTAACTGGTGTACGGACCATTATTTGATACAGTTTAAATATTTAACTATTGAAGTGCGTGGCAGCGCCTCGGCACTTTTTACTTATTAAGTTCCAAATAGCCTGTTCATTAGGGCGGAACAATTTGTTCGCGTCTAAAAAAACATGGTAATCGTATACCAGTATCGCAATGTACGATGAATTCTTAGACAATTTCGCTTAGAAACTATATGTCTACAATCAATTCCTAGTTCGCGCGATGAGAAGCATGAATATTTCAGGTTTAGGTATATTTTTAGCAATTTTTCAGTTACGTCAGACGTACCATCCCGATGTTTGGAGACCAAGACGAAGAGAATAGTATATTTTTGACATTGTTTTTATCCCGCCCAATATTCTGAAAATGATTTTAGAACTTAATTTCCGTATGCCAACTCTCAGAGGTCATAACTTTTTAACCAATACATAGATTTGCTTCTGCAATACCTCATTTACTTTGCTGGGAAATTAGTTTTACGCAGAAGGTCTCGAAAAATATATATCTGAAGTTTTCGGTTTGTGCTCATTTAAAAACCAAAAAAAAATACTTCTTGTAAGCGCGGAATACCTTGTGTTATCGAATATTGCCAATTTCACCCCCTAAATGTAGAAAAATCGAAACAGATGTGTAGCCTATGTTACTCGCGGGGTTATTCGGAAGATTCCCTAAAAATTTCATCAAAATCGGTCCAGCCGTTTTCGAGTCCCTACGTTACATACATACACACATCCTCTTTTATATATATAGATAGATAGATAGATGATCAGCATCGAAATCTGAGTCGATTTAAGGGTGACCGTCTGTCCGTCTATCCCCGCGATTACAGCCGCAGTTTATGTTATATCGAGCTGAAATTTGGAATGCAAGCTTCTATCATCAAAGCGGAGATTAAATTCTAAGATGAGCCCGATCGGTCAAAAACTACTCCTACCTCCCATACAAACTCGCCTTTTTTGGGGTCTGTCCTGCGATTACAGCCGTAGTTTAAGGCCAATCAAGCTTAGCTACACTAAGCGGAGGTTCAGTGGTAAGATGAGACCGATCGGTCAAAAACTACTACTATGTGTATGGCACATAATTTTTCACCAAAAGAAAGTATTGATATGTCGATCTCTACTGCTGGCTGCACGTCAGGTAATGAACCGCTAATATATTCAATGATAAATGGAAACTTACTCCAAGCTAGCTAAAAACATTACAAACATAAACATTAAAAAGAGGACTAAGCAAATACTTTTTTGGAAAACTTGCCCTTAGATTTGTCGGTAGAAAATCCACTCTCTGTAGATGATGTATGGAGGAGTATGAGGAAACAGCGAAACACTAGCTCTTGGATTGCAAAACATAAGCTAGGATATTCGGAAACCATATAGTAATCACTGAAACCCAGCAGGAAATACATGTAGAGATGATCAGCAAATTCATAGAAAAGGCGAATTGGCTAGAAAGCTTGTCAGTATTTACTATAGCGGAAATTGCAGGTATAACAATGGGTTTCATTAGCCTAAGTATGGTAGACAGTGTGCTGTTTTGCATCCTTATTCTAAGTACCTCTTTACACATGCCAGGAACTTAATATCTTAATACATTTCACCAAATTATTTTGTAAACCTAATTACTCTATACTATTCCAAATCATTGAAGTGTGGAATTGTTACAAAAGTAACACAATGTTCTACTTTTTCTACGCCAAATGCCTTTAAGACGATTACCTTTCTAACATAAATGTCTAAGTGCCAAGTTTCGCTCGTGCTCGAAGCAGACCTCTGCGTTGTTCTATCAAATATTAACTATAAGAACCCCCAGCCCCAGAGAAGGTTTATCAACAGCAATACATCTTAATGTTCATAATTCATATTCTGGCTGAATTGGCTTCTTCTTCTGCTGCCTTCCTTTTCTTTGGCACAAATGAAAATTAAATTCTCCACATATATATCTTTTGTCATTTCGTGCTGTTGTCTTTATGATTTATTTCATTTCATTTTATTTTTTGTGTTGAAACTCAAAGAGCCTTTCCCATAGAACAAAAGCATAATAAAACTCATGATAATGACGGTGATGATAAGAGTTTACAAAAATATTCTTTTTACTCACAATTTCACTTCTTGCATCTATATATATAAAACAGGATGTGTGTATATATGTAACGTATGGACTCGAAAACGGCAGGACCGATTTTGATGAAATTTTCAGGGAATCTTCCGAATAACCCCGCGAGTAACATAGGCTACACATTGTTTGGATTTTTCTACATTTAGGGGGTGAAAATGGCAATATTCGATAATATGCAATAGCGAAGCATTGCCGGGCCCACTAGTATCGTATATTTTTCAAGTGGAATTTAAATTAAATTTATATTTAATTAAATGTTATTAATCATTACTATGTATGGTAAGGCCAACACTAGCCACGTTAAGGGTATATTGTTACAACGCCAATAATAACAATTTTCTTAGTTATTGTTGTTGAAGATAAATGTGCAGAACGTAACAACAAACGGCTACATTATAACGGGGGGTTGCACACTTAGACATTTATGTTAATTTTACGCCAACTCACTTCACTCCCCTATTTCGAAGCATTCGACTTGACATTAACTCAACTTACTTCCATTTTCCCACGTACACAAATGCTCCCACCCACAAATTCTCACTACAGCAGCCTAAAGCGATGTTGCTGTTGTTGATGACTTTGCCATCAACTCATCTCATTGTCCACACCCCTTGACTACGGTTAGGTAGTTTAATGCGTGACTGGTTTATTTATTAATTAGACCCCAATGACTCTGAAAAATAAAAAAAAATCACACAAGTGCAAGGGGAAATAGAAAGACCTCACTTTTACTCGCGCTGGAGCATTGGTTTGCGAAATGGATTTGGGAGGACAACACACATAGAGTAGGAAATCAGCTGGTTATAATGAAAATAAGCTTTCTCGGACATTGACATTTATGCGTGTCAGAGTTAGGGATTAAACCATATTTAAGGCTGAAAAAAGTGTGATGATAAGAATAGTAGAAATAACAATAGAGAGACTTATTTACAAATGTAATGTTTGTGGAATTCGATATGTCGTGTTAAGTAGGAATAGGAAATTGACATAGTGTAGGCGTTATTTGTTATGCTCTCATGCTCTCATTCAAATTGTACTGGTAAGTGTTATTTTTATTAAAATTTCTGAGAAGTGATGTTGACGTTGTTTTAGAGATCTTGAGATGAACATCAGTAGACGGCAAAGAGACGACATCGGAAGTACAATCGATTTTTCTAGCACTCGACTTTTAATTCAAGATTTTTTTTACTAAACTGTGCTTGTCTTTATGTGCTCATATATGTTGTTGTTAATAATTCCACATATGACCTTAATAAATATGATTTTAGGCAGTCGGTGCTTCGCAATTAGATATTTTTAAAGGAAAAATATATTTTCTTGAAAAAAAGTCCTATGATGGATGGCTTACTGACCGCTTACCAATTTCTTACAGAAATGAGAACTTAAATACCTCGACTTTAGGGGAAAACCTTTAAAATTTTACCTTTTTGGATGTTATGGCTCTAGTGACACTGAGGCACACGTCACGAAACCTTCTATCTGACATTTTGTGGCTGCTAGTAGCCAACCATATTCGACATCGTCATTTTGACCACAATTAGCGACTTAATACAGAACCGTACTGGAATTACATGCAAAAATAGAAAACAAATTTGTTATCTTTTCGCGTAGCTACAAAACAATAGACTTCAGACCAACGAGGTTTGACGGCGTTTAATTGGGACTTCCTCTGAAATTTCTAGGTGTAATTCTAGACAACTAACTTAACTGAAATAGCAAAAAATGGGGGAAGCCTAAAAATGGCTCTCAAAAGTTCACTGGCAGAAACTGGATGTTATCACCAAAAATAATTCACTTGCTGCTTAAAGCGATAGAGCATCCTATAATCTTCTTTGATAGCTTAGTATCTTGTGTGCACTATAAGGAAGTAATAGATTAATGCTGCTTACAAATGTACATAAGTTGGAATCACTTTGTATATCAGGGGCTAGGAGGGGCACGCCTCTAGATACCTTAAATACTTTAACTGTCACTTCTCGACATTTTTACTGAGGACTATGCGGCGATAGTTATCGATAGTAAAAAGTTCGTCAGCAAAGTCATATCAATAGTGCCGACTTGTAGATTAAGTTTTTTCTGTATTTAGTGTGAAATACATTTCTTTCACTAATTGTAAACAGACATTCCCCTAAAGATCAAAATTAGTATTTTTATCTGTACAATTTCGGCATGCATTCTCCGACAATTTATGGCAAATGAAAATTTCGTTTGAAGATTTGTGCTTTAATTGCCGAGTAATATATGTATACCAAACTTTAAGTCTTAAGCAAAAAAAAAACACTTTTGCCATGTCTATACTATCTTTGTTTCAAACTGGTATTACCAATTCAGTCATGAAACGTTTAGCTTAACCATGTTACGCCACCGTGGGCGTAGGCCAAGATCTTTCCTCAACATTTGCAGAACCGAGTTGCTGAGATCGTCGACGGTTTGATAAATTCGAGTCCCCTGTCACACTTACGTCTACAGCTGCGATGGCTTCTTATGTACACATGGTGTGCGCTTGATTTGGATAAATATTATCCAAAATAGTAAATGTGATCGATCTATAGTATTGCGTATTAGCTGTTCAGATGGATGATTATGTGCATCATAAACTTTACAAAGTTCTCAATAAGTTTCGTGAATAGTGCGCATTTTGCGCAAAATTAATTTCTACGATTTGTTAACGTTGATCTTGTATGTTGCATGGTGATTTGGCAAAGTATTCTGAAAAAAAAATCTAACACACTTCATTAGTAACACTTTATGGCTGTAATTTATAGTTCACCAATAACACATGTATCAAATCTGATCTTCATACCTCTGATAGTTCATGGGATATGTCCCTATAACTTTCATTTTGTATGGGCGGTATAGCCAGATACAATCAACAGGTTGAATCTCGAATTGTTCCAAATGCATCCACACAAATTTTCTAGGCGATTGGTAAAACAGTATTCCAGATATTGCGGGGGCCATGCCCACTTGATATATCAAAAATGTAAGTAGCCTATTTTCAACAACGACCACATACGCACATTCTGCGAAAAATTCAAAAAGATCGATGCAGCCGTCCCGAGTCTATACGGTACTTAAAAAATGCAAACAATCAAACAAACAAACACAAACTCATTGTTATATATAGATATCTAGAGCTTTTATAACTACTGATATTATATCCACAGCTTTCTTTTAATTGGTGTTTTATAGTGACATTTTACGTAGAATATTTATTCCAAACACACAATCTCTCTAAAATTCAGATGTGTTGGGCATTTTAGCACTATTTCGAAATAAGTAGGAAAATTACTTATTTCTGGCATTAAAGTTAGTTTTGGAGTTTGGTGTATTCAGGGACTTATAGTGGAATATTTTGGAATATTTTTTTTTTTTGTAGTACATTTTAATCTACTATACCCCGGTAGAATTTTTTTTACCCTTATCCGCAAAAGAGGGGCAATAAGGACCGATACTTTGAGGAGGTAAAGACGGAAATGGCGCATGAACACCTTTATGTTGCATGTTCACGTGGAGAATGACCCACTGATTAAAATATGTACACTTCTTTGGTTCTTCCATACATACTCTATTATCAAAAGCGTTACAATAAATTTCTGTCATTATAACTATATTACACTGTAGGACAAATTTAAACTTCTGTCCTCACCCATGAACAAACTGACCAGATTCTGAAAATATAGCTGAAATAAAAATATACGTATCTCCCAGTTTTTCTAGATCAGCTCATTTCAGTTTTTTACGAGCAATTCAATTTTTGGAGCAAAGCTCCCCATACAACGGCTTCAAAGTGACTTCTTTCTGTTCGCAGAACTCAGAGAGTTGTTAATAGATTTTGACGAATTTTTATTTAATGTATTTCAAATGGCCTGTATATATTTCTGACCGATCCCAAATTTAAAGTTTGTCACAAATTAAATTTGTCACAAACAAATTGTCAACAGATTTTGATGAATTTTTTTTAAATATGTTTCAAATGGCCTGGGGCTGGTTCTAATACAGTCCAAATTTATAATTTGTCAAAAATTAAAATTGTCACAAATTGTCAAAAATTAAAATTGTCACAATTTTTTTTAAATGTTTTTCAAATGGCTAGGAGCTGGTTCGGACTAGGAAAATGTGTTGACAAATTTAATTTGGGACAAATTTTAAATTTTGGCTTCGTCAGAACCCTCTCCTCGCCTTTTGAAAAACAATAAAAAAAATTCATCAAAATCTGTTAACAACTCGCAGGGTTCTGCGAACAAGAAGAAGTCACTTTCAAGTCGTTGTATGGGAGCTTTGCTCCAAAAATTGAATTGCTCGTAAAAAACTTAAATGAGCTGATCTAGAAAAACTGGGAGATACGTATATTTTTATTTTAGCTATATTTTCAGAATCTGGTCAGTTTGATCATGGGTGAAAAATCGTGTCGTACAGTGTTATATTTCAATATACCTCGAAATTTTTGTTAAATTTCAATGCGAATATCAAAAGAAACTAACACAACCCGAAGATTTATTCCAACCAAAAAAGTTAAATTTCAGTCAATACTTCTTTAGGCAGGACGAAGTCTGCCCGGTCAGCTAGTATATAATATATTTTTTACATATCACGCACAATTTGTAAACATTTATAACTTTGACCGCTCACTGCCAATAAAATAATTTACTTAAAGCAGTAATTTTAGTAATTAGTGATGTAGAATTTTATTCACTTTTACCCAATACCAAAGATGTCTGTACAAGATAAACGTCAGTTTTTGAATTAATACTCACTTTTGGTACATTTCAACCCTCTGTGCGCTGATCAAATATAGTTCTTGGCGGCAATTAAGGTTTTAACTTTTTCTGTATGTTCAATTTTATAAATTTTTGTTTTTGGTGTTGTTCCCTTCAACTTTAGTAATCATGGAAATTTTTCTATTTAATGCTGGGATGAAATTATTTAAAAGTTTGTGATTTTTAAAATCTTCGTGAAGTGGCCATTATTTGTTTTTTTTACATATCTAGGGTGTTGTTTAGTGGAATCCTATGCAGACTAACATTTTTGTCATTTTAGCGATTGGTCGGTATATTTTTATCAGAAACTTTCGTTCCAGAGATTTTTATAAAAGGGAGATTTCTTTCTTTACTTATATGACAAACATGGAATGCTTTTGGCGGCATCCAAAACGGTTCAAAAATTCTTTGACTTTTCCATTGACAATTAACATATTATCCCCTCAATATGACCATAGCCTATAATAGCTCATTTTCTACAGCACATAAGCTATTATTATATTGAGAGCACCATGTACACCAACTTTTCCATACACTCGTCATTCTATCAATTATGTATGATTTTTTCAATGTAAATGAACGCTTTTGCTCTCAATTGTTTTAATTGCATAAAAGTACACTTAACATTTATTAATTAAGCGTTAAATAAATTACATATTTGGATAAATTACTCCTACATCGTCGTTGGTTTTTATTACACAAATCTGTGTTGTGACAGTGGGGATACCTTTCGCACAAATCCTTTTGCGTATAATTGTATGAGTGCGTGTAAGTGTGTTATTTAGATACGCAATCCTCATAAATATTTACTTCATTCAAGTTCAATCGTTCGACAATCAGTGGAAATTTATTGGTTTTTTTATAATATTTATTTTATGGCGTTTTTGTTTTTACTTGATGTCATCGATAATTAATTAATTAACGGTAGTGGTGTTTAATCTAGCCATCGTATCGTTAGTGTGTATTTTAATATTTTATTTTAAAATTTTAAATTTTTAGATAGGATTATTGTTAAAGAGTTTAGCTCAAATTAAATTGACAATACAAAATGAGATGTTGCAACGGTCATATGATTTTGTTATAAGGAAAGTCAAACTTAATAGAGTCCTGAAATAATGAAGAATGTCGCATAGCTTTTGAGGAAAAGAAAGCCATGTATTTGTCAATGTTAAGTAAAGAGACGTGCCTAGACACAGATTTTTATTGCCTCTTATTTGTGGGCAAGATTACTGTACATAGAATTTTAGTAAGTTATGGTAAAAAAAAACTAAAAATACACAAGGAAAATTTAGTGACGTTAAACTTGTACTAAAGTTAATTCAATAATATTTGTATACCTGACTGAAATCATTGAATCCATCAAAAGTAATCAGTTTTTATTTGAAAAATCAATCTTCCACCAACGTTAGCTGCTCTTATCACTGTGAATGGGTACAAATGTTAGCTATATTACATTTTTACTAAAATGTGATTAAAAACTCGACAGCTGTATTTAATTTAATCAAATACCGGAATTCATTTAAATGTATTATAACTTATCATCATCTAACTGATTGCTATACCCGTAATTGCTAAATTCCAATACGACTACTAACACCAGCAGCCATTCAAACTGATAACCCCTTTCCGATGTTATTAGTTCTTTGGCTTCTCAACAATTACTCCTTATTACGAATAACTTTTCCTAAAGGAAATAAAATATTAATAATTACTATCATTACTCGTAATTACCCTACAATTACCCCTTCTTACAACCAACACTCATCGCCCTTATCGACCGCTACCAGTGAAAACTTTGCGACATTAATCTCATTCCACAACAAATTTACTATGTCAAAAATGTTATCTTACATCAAAACAATTTACATCGCAATTTCTTTATTAGTCATTCCTCACTTCGATATTTCGGTCGTCCTGTCACGTCACTTCACGTCACTTTCATTAACTTACTACTACCCGAGAGTATACATTAAGAACATCCTTGAGATTTCCTAGATAATTTTCTAGTATTTTTCGTAATATTTTTTTATTGTTTTAGTTGTTATTGCTCCGTTGCCGTTGTCCTTATAATTATCACCCATTTGATGATGTAAGAGTGAAATTATTCTATTGTTCAGCTGTCATGAATTCTTTCGTTTGCCATGTTCTAGTCATTTTTTCGCCTATCGGATGTTTAAGGGGGTGGTAGTGATGTGATATTGTTTTCCATATATAACTGAATTTCTTGTTACAATTTGATTTCTGTGCAAAAGCGTGTGACGTCATGAAGATTATGAGATTCTGTTACAACTTGCTGTAATACAAAATTACTATCTTATTACACCAAAAAATACCTTAAAAGTAGGACAAAAACACAACTATTCTCTCTTCTGTTCAACATTTTCAATTTAAAACTAGTAAGACGGTTATCTTCGGCTATGCCGAAGCTCAGATACCCTTCATTGATAAAACTGGGTATTTGCACTACAAATATATTTTTATTAAACTTTGTAACACAAAACAGGGGAGTTAGTGAGAAGTGGACGTTACTTTTAGGTTCACACATAAATTTTTTATCAATATTTTTTTATCGATTTTATTCGATTTACCGATAAGTTTATGAGTTGGTGAGTTGAATCATATTTTTATGCATTTTGTAACTCCCCAAAAATGGGAGTTTGTGTGTGATGTGGGGGTAGTTTAAATCCGATCTTGCTTATCTTAGAACTTAACCTCTGCTTCTGGACAGAAGCTTACATACCAAATTTCAGCCCGAAAGCTCTTAAACTACAGGGACATACAGACGGACACCCCGAAAAAGGGGCGGTTGTATGGAAGGTGGGAGAAGTATTCGTCCGATATTGCTCATATTACGTCGAAAGCTCCTATTATAGGATTAAAGCTTGTATATCAAATTACAGCTCGATATTTCCTAACCAACGGCTGTATATCAGGGGCAGTTAGGCGGACACCCCAAAAAAGGTAGTTTGAATGGGAAGTGGGAGTAGCTTTTGACCGACATTGCTGTAATCGTAGGGATAGACCCCAAAAAGGAGGAGTTTGTATAGGAGGTGGGCGTAGTTTTTGACCGATCGGGCTTTCGTTTTTCAATATCGGATGATTAGATTCCGCAGAGTGATCATGATCGATCTCACCTTTAGCTGCAAATTATGCGTCGAAGTTTCTGGCACATCTAGAGAGTTAAAAAATTCTGTCGAATAGTTGGTCGCCTCATTCTCGTTAAATCACCTTGAAAATTATTCATCGTTCGGTCATCTGCCTCCAAAGCTCGTTTGTGCGTCATCGTGCATTCATTCCAAATAATGATTTAGCATTCTCGCAACATTTTCGTTAAACGTTGGCTTGTCAACCGTGAGAAGAAAGCGGAATCTGCAGTTCGACCGCCTTTCAACAATATGGAAGCAATACCAGAGGATGCAACAGCTAACTCAATTGCGATCTTAACCGAATTCTTGCCAGAATCAAAGAAATTACGAATGTCTTGCCTGTCCCACCGGGGATTATCGAGAAAGTAAATGCCTGCCGTTCCATCGTCAACAACCTTCATCAGCGAATCGTACACGTTCGTTTGATCGGCATTTAAGGGCGGCACATTTGTTCGGACTCCTTCAACTCGATCAAAGTCTTGCAATTCGCGATTGAATGCATCATGTATCGAACGATTTGGCGCTGGTATTCCCAATTTCGACAGTAGACTGCCGCACATTAGCACGCAAATGTCTTTGATCAGAAGATAACTTCAAGCTCGGAATTTGATGTTGTCGTGCGAACTCTGTGCAAATCTCGTCAGCCATCTCGCCGTTTCATTTGTCCTACAATGCGCTCGGGTTCGGCAGATGCAATGTGGCTATGATGATCGCAAATAATTTACGAATTTGATTCGCTGGAGCAGAAACAGTTGTTGGCGAGATTCTCGAAGTGTGGCGACTGATTGAAACTAATAAAATTGAGGCAATCCGTTTCGACATTGACGTTCATGTCAACGCAGTACTGTTCAAATTAACGGCGATATCTTAACAGATGATTGTCAACATCTTGTGAGCTAAACATTATATTCGCTTATACTCCTTAAATACGAATTCGAACTTAAAGCGATAATAAAAAAGAACTGATGACTTGTAAACAAACCTTTCGTTCTATTGACCAACTTTAAATTGAGGTGATAGCCATCCTTTCCACCACAGAACATCAACGGGTATTGAAGTGAATCACTTGTCCACCATCCCGAAACTTTAGAACAATATCGCGTGAATCCGCATTCTCCCCAACAATCACCACTGCGACTTCATTTATAGTGGGAGCATTGAGTTACCTTAAATGACATCCAGAGGGTCTTTTATCTGCTCTGATAAAGATTTTGTGGACGTCATAATGCATTGTATTCAATGCGGTTTTAAATAATCGGACCAATGCATTATTATTATGCAGAAGATTTTGAAATTGTTCGCATTTAATCTTTTAATCTTAAATTTCACAATATTCCGAAATTTTTCAAGCATCATAACGAATTTTCTATCCTAACGTCGTCTAAAATCATCAATGAAAAATTTCGTCGAAAATATTCAAAATTTTCCAGTTTTTTTCCGAAATTTTCCGAGTTTTCCACCAAGAAATTTTTCTATTTTTTCATTCGAAAAATCATTTCGGAATGATTACCCGAAATTTTTCACATTTACATTATTCAAAATTATCAAAACACAAAAAAATGTAAAATTTCGTCGAAAAAGAAATAAAATTTTTGGAATTTTTCCATAATTTTCCAACCAAAATTTTCTATTTTTCAACCGAAAAGCCACAACGAACAACTACACACAAAATGTAATACAAAAATTCAATTTGCTGTGCAAAATGTTTCCGAAAAAATCCAAATTTTTCGAGTTTTTCCTGAATTTTCCGAGTTTTCCACCGACAATTTATCTATTTTTCCATTCGGAAAGTCATTTTGGAATAATTACCCGAAATGTTACACTGTCACATCGTATTAAATCATACGATAATCGGCAAAATTTCTTTAAAAAAATGTAAATTTTTTCAAATTTTTCCGTAATTTTCCAAATTTTTCAAAAAAATTTTTAACAAATTTTTTTTTTCCATTCGAAAAGCCATTCGTAACAATTACAAACAAAAGTCCATACAAAAAAGCAATTTTCGATTTTTCCAATTTCCCGACTTTTCGGAGCATTTTCCCAAAATTTTCTTTTACATAAATCTTCTCCTGGCAAGTACGAACAACTAAAAAAAAATTTCAGCAAAATCGGTCCAGCCGTTCTCAATTGATGAATTACTATACATTTTAGCCACCATTTTTATATATATACTAGCTGACCCGGCAAACGTTGTTCTGCCATACAACTTTGGACCCGGCAAACTTCGTCTCGCTCCTAAGGTAACGCCTTTATATAATAGTAAAACACAGAGATAGTTCAAGTTTTAATCTGATTTACTTGAATTTAATCAAAATCTGTGAAGAGCGATCTGATATACAATGTTTTCCGATTTGTTTCCAGCGTAAAAACAAACAATGAAGACTGTTTGACAACACGCAAACAAACAACGCACAGCTGACCCTGTAAAAAGCAGGGAAATTCGAGGTTGATTCCACAAATTTTCAATGATTGGCCTTACGATTTATTGATTGATATCGCAAAAGCCAATCGAATGGGGAGTTGAATTGGAAGGGAAGATCGGTTGGAATAATAGATTCGAGGGATAAGGACTTCCTCTCCTTTGCATATGCCCTTGATGATCGTCGCTTTAATTACAATTTCGGATGATTCAGTTTCCGTAAAATGATCATGATCGATCCCACCTTCAGCTGCAAATTATCCACAACTGGCACGTCTAGAGAGTTCAAAAATTCTGTTCATTCTCGTTAAATGACTTCGAAAATTTTTCATCGTTAGGTCATCTGCCTCCAATGCTCGTTTATGCGCCATCGTGCATTAATTCCAAATAATGATTAAGCATTCTCGCAACAATTTCGCTACACGTTGTGTTGTCAACCGTGAGAAGAAAGCGGAATGTGCAGTTTGATTGTGGAAGCAATACCAAAGTATGCAGCAGCTAACTTAATTGCGATCTTGACGGAATTGTTGCTAGAATCAAAGAAATTTCGAATCTCTTGCCTGTCCAACCGGCATCATCGAGAAAGTAAATGCTTCCGTTCCAATGTCAACAACTTTCATCATTGAATCGTACACATTCGTTTGCTCGGCAGTTAAGAGCGCCACATCTGTTCGGACTCTTTCAGTCAGCTCAACTCGATCAAAGTCTTGTTCTTGTTGCAATTCGCGATTGAATGCATCATGCATTGAACGATTTTGCGCTGGTATTCCCAATTTCGACAGTAGACTACCACACATTAGCACTCACATGTCTTTGATCAAAAGCCATTTCGTCGTCAGCCATTTCGTCCAACTTGTCATTTATAGTGGGAGCATTGAATTGTCTTACATGGCATCCAAAGGGTCTCTTGTCTTCTCTGATAATGATTTTGTGGTCGTCATAATGCATTGTATTCAATGTGGTTTTGAACAATCGGACCAATGCATTATGCTTATGCAGAAGTTTTTTAAATTGTTCTACCATTTTGCATTTAATGTTTCAACATAATAAATTTCACAATATTCCCAAATTTTTCAAGCACCATAACGAATCTTTCATCTTTACGTCGTCTAAAATCATTAAATCAAGCGATACAATGAAAAATTTCATCGAAAAAATAAAAAAAAATCGATTTTTCCAGAATTTTCCGAGGTTTCCACCAAGAATTTTCTAATTTTCCATTCGAAAAGTCATTTCGGAATAATTATCCGAATTTTTCAAAATTATATCATTCAAAATTATCAAAACACAATAAAATGTAAAATTTCGTCGAACAAAAATTTTAATTTTTGGAATTTTTCCATATTTTTTTAACCAAAATTTTCTATTTTTCCAACCGAAAAGCCATAACGAAACAATTACACACAAAATGTAATACAAAAATTCAATTTGCGGTGCAAAATGTTTCCGAAAAATGCAAATTTTTCGAGTTTTTCCTGAATTTTCCGAGTTTTCCACCGAGAATTTTTCTATTTCCCATTCGGAATGTCATTTCGGAATAATTATCCGAAATTGTTCACTGTTACATCGTCCAAAACTATAAAGTCACACGATAATATGCAATATTTGTAAAAACAAATTTTTAAATTTTTCGAATTTTTCCGGAATTTTCCGCATTTTTCAACCAAAATTTTCCATTTTTCTATTCGAAATGCCATTCTGTAACAATTGCACACAAAATTCCATACAAAAAGGCAATTTTCGATTTTTCCAATTTTCCGACTTTTCCGGAAGATTTTCCCAAAATTTTCTTTCACATAAACCTTCTCCTGGCAATAACGAACAACTGAAAAAAAGTTTGAGCAAAATCGACCCAGCCGTTCTCAATTGATGAATTACTATACATTTTTGCCACCATTTTTATATATATAGATAGAAGATATATTGTTATACCTACCACGCCTCTTTAAGGGCGTTATAAATGGAAGGACAAAATTAATATACCCTTCACTCTGTTCATTCGCGTTATGAAGGGTATAAAAATTCTTTCAGAATCCTTTTATAGTAAAAATTAATGTTTAAATTATTTAAAAACTCTTATAGTCCTATACAACCAGAGCCCTTCACAAATCCATCAACAGACCATTTGCAATTTAAATACTTAAAAAACTTGTCTATCACCCATTTCAAAAGCACCCTTTACCAAGATTGTTTTTTTGATTTTTGTAGTGTCTTTATGATGATACTCGATGGTTGATTCGATTGGTTGGTCGTTTGAACGGACATTTTCTCTAGAGTGGCATGAAGATAAGGACGACATCTTCATGACTACCTCAACATTTAACTGATGTTGGCGGCCAACATTAAGATGGTTGGGTAATGTAGCCGTCAACATTAATTTATAATGACAAAAGAGTAGAGATCTGTGTCAGTTGGATTTCAGCAAAATGATAATTGATGTCGTCGTTCTTGTTATGGGCTTAAATAACAATATTATGTTCAAGACATTGATTGCACCTTAATTGGCATGGGCGTTGCTTTCTGTAGCAGGCGTATTGCTCCCTCCACTAATTCCATTGAATTTAAAAGAGCTACAGTTAAAAAAAAAAAGCTAAATTGTCCATTCTCTTATCAATATAAAAACCATAAATCAGTAATATTTCAAGAGTACTCAAGATAAACGTTTACAAAAGTATTACAGCTGAGGTCAAGAGAAGTGAAATACTAATATAGTATTTGACACTTTACGCCTGAACGCTATTAAGTGGCGAATAAAAACATACGAAGCTTAAATATCCTGTAGTCATTATGACCAATCATTAGTGCGACTTGAATGACGACGAACAGTCAGTCAAGCGGTATTGTCATCTCCCCCTAAACAAAATTGGCAAATAAGAAAACTGCTATAATCACAGACTCATTTAGGATGTCTGTCTACAGTCTTTCTACATTAGCCTTTACAGTATAATACACTCAAAGATTGCGGGCGAGTATGGTGTTCATGTCAATATATTTGACAAGAAATGTGTATATGTATGTGTGAGAGTCATAAATAGTTTAGTTGTAGTAAAGAAAAAACAATGATAAGTTATATAACAGACTGGACAATAAAGGTTGGCGATATGTGCAGACCTTTATGGCAAATACTAAAGAGCGGCATTTTAATGGTCTCATCACCGATATATACCATAAAAAGTTTTCCAGATAATTCAATAAAATATTTATGAGAAATAACTATTTAAAAAAATTTTAGCCCCTTGTAGTTAATAAAATTGTTTGGCATATAAATAATAACAGGCCGGCAAATATGATGGTTGTAGAAAGACATTGCGGTTTCGATTGTAAATGTTTAAACAAAATCATAGTATCAGAAGTCAGATATTTTATAAAATAAAATTTGTGACATATTTGTAATTAGCAGAAATCAATGAAGCTGAACAGAACTGCATTCGCAGTGGCGCTAAAATGCCTTTATAACTATGATCGAGGATCTACTAAGCCACTCTCCTAAGATAAATCAACTTTTATGAATTCACAAAGAACACGAAAGACTAGGCCACTATGGTGACAAAATCACGCCAATCATCGATGATGGAGCAGATTGTTTATCACTGAGCAAAACATGGTCAGTACGGAAAATATAGGGCTAACAAATAATACATCTGAGGGTGCCGATGGACTGCCGGCAAAGCTATTCAAAGTCGACTGTATAATTCAAAGAAAATGATTGGAAGATCCCAATGATTGGAAGATGGTTTTATCTTTTTTGGCTTCGGTGTTAACAAAAATTATAATTTTAACCTGTACAACAAAGGGACGAGTATTGATCGCACACAAGCGATCGTTCTTCGGACAATGTCCTTCCGCGACGAACGAAACTGTATCTGACACTGTTTTCTTTTAATGACATTGTTGAATGAATCTCTTCTGAACGTTTTCGAGTGAAAAATATTCTGAAAACTATATGGGAGCGAACCCTCGTCGTTATGTTATGTGGGCTTCTATTAATCAAATTCATAAAAAAAATTTTATTAGTAACTCTTGTCAAACAAGCCCACATATTTTCATGCCTGCTACCGAGGGGTACTGGATTACATCCGCCACATACAATTCTCGTTAAGTTCTATAAAATGTAAATATAAAGCGTTAAAGCTCAACAAATTCGTACCCAAATTACAAAAGTTATCATGAGGAATTACTGTCATTTAGATGGGTGATACTAGAATGCTACAGGCAAAATAATACTCTGTAATAGTGACCGGCCGTGGCATAGTGGTTAGAACACGCGACTACCATGCGGGAGATCGCAGGTTTAAACCTGGCTCCAGTCATCTTAAAAAAATTGTTCTTTCATTGTCGGCTCCCCTCGAATGTTGTTGACAGCAACTTCGCAGTATTAAGTGTCGATTCAATCGGTGTGTGTAGTTAGAGCTTCTCAAACAGTGACGTTCGCATTCGTCGATAAACAAGTAGGTGCCGTTAGTTGTGAATCTAAAAATAGAAAGCGTGTTAATTCACAACAACGCAGAGGTACTTCTTCTTATTCAAATATGGCAGCAACTACAGAATTTGAATCACGAAGAAAATAATTCCAAGCGCTTCGGTCTTTTGCACTCCGTAGATGGTTCGTCACATCAAGATAAGGTAACAGCTCTTACACCTGGTCCATCGAGGTTTTGGTCGCCTTTTTCTGCGCCGCCTATCGAGTATATTGCCGAAGACTCTTCGAGCTGGATCATTTTCATCCATTCGAACAACGTGTCCAAGCCAATCGGTCTATTTCAATGCGCTTGAAATGTTTCATGGCTCATGGTTCATTTGACGACGGTACTCGTCGTGGGTTCAAATATTTTGCGAAGTATTTTTTTCTCGAAGGCTCCCAGAATATATTGATCCGTTTGTGTTATTACCCAGGATGCTGCCCTGTAGAGCATGAGAGGTAGAATCAATGTCTGGAACTTGGTTTTGTTCTCTTTATCGCCATACCCACTTCTGCCGACTGTTTTTCAATGCTCGAAAAGGCCGCTGTAACATCCCGCGGTCCATTGTCAATGATAACTTTATCATCGGCATACGCCAGCAGCATTGGACTTTTGTTAAAGACGGTACCAGTCCTGTTTACTACAGCTCTTCGCATGATCATCTCCATTACAATGTTAAAGAGACCGATTATGTACCTGTCTAAAGCCTCGCATGGTAGAAAAGGCTCAATCAGAATTTTGCCTATTTTCACTGAAGACCGTGTCAGTCAGAGTCATCCCGCAAAGTTGTATCAGCTTCTCGGAGATACTAAACTCAGCCATAGTATCTAATAATTTCTGTCGTATCGGACCATCGAATGCAGCTTTGTAATCGATAAACAGATGGCAGGTAGCGACCTGCATTTCTTGGGTCTTCTCCAGGATTTGTCGTAGTGGGAATAACTGGTCAGTCGTGGATTTACCAGGTCTAAGGCCACACTGATAAGGTTCAATCAGGTTCGCTAGGATGGGGTATAGTCTTTCACATAACACACTAGCAGGACCTTGTAAGCGATGGGTAAAAGGCTAATCCCGTGATAGTTGGAACACATACTTGGATCGTCTTTCGGGAGCACTCAGATTCCAAACATCGAGAACGCATTCCTTGAGCCAAATTGTGCTTATGAGCTGATGCATTCCTTGAGCCAAATTGTGTTTATAAGCTGATGCATGCATGTTGTCAGTTCATAGTCGCTGGTTTTAAAAAGCCGAAGGAGCCGAAGGACTGCCGGCAACTTTATTATTTTCAAGCCGTGTTGATCTTGTTTTGGCTCGGTGGTGGACAAACTACTTCGTTGTCGATGATTGTCGTGATTTCGTCACTTATGCTGCCTTTATGAACGAGAAGAGAACGACTGTGTTCCCTCCATATTTGCAACACACTCTGGGTGACCGTGACTGGATTTCCCTCTCTGTAATTACAAATGGAAATCCTTGTTCTAAAACCTTTTTGTAGAACTATCGGTTTTCAGCGCTATCCCTGTAATTTTCGATAACCTAGCTATCTATTTTTTTCCATAGACGCTTTTTCATCTCCCTCTTCTTGTCATTTCCTCATTTCCTGTATGGCGGTGATGTCAGCCTTGTATTTGTCGAGAACACCTGCTAATTGAATGGAAGTACCATCTCGTATATTCCAGGTAATGAAAATTGGGTGATATATGTATGTTGCGATAGGAGGCGAAGCTGCAGAGAGCCAAACTATTTGGCACACCCCTTCTAGCACCTCCCATATAAATAACCGATATTTTCTATTTAACATACGTATCATTTTTTTGTATGTACATTGAATTCAGACGCCAAGGTAAGCGATAATTGAACATTGATTAATTGACACGATGCGCTGCCCCTAATTGTACCTTCTGTACAAATAGGTCCAATTTTTACCTTGTTGCTCTACATGCAGACAAAAATTAATACATAAGTAATTTTCTTTTATTTATTTTTTTTAATAACTCAAGACATAAACAATATCTTACACTGGGTGATGGTATTTATCAGTAATTAATACATAAGTAATTTTCTTTTATTTATTTTTTTTAATAACTCAAGACATAAACAATATCTTACACTGGGTGATGGTATTTATCAGTAAGTTTACCTGACTGAAATTTCTGTACTGGTTTGCATTTCATTTGAATTCTTGTTTATCAATGTCTTTCTGGTACTTTTGCCGAGTCGCATCATCATTTATTCAAGTCTAGGGAATTCCTATGCGTATGTTATTTATGTAAAATTATTATTTAAACTATTTACTTAATTTTCTTCAAACTCTCCATAACAACAGCATTACCATTTTTATACTATTAACAAACATAATATCTTCTTTAAAGCAGATCTCAAAAGATCATCCACCAGACACTATACCCACTTGATGCTTACTCTACAGTTCTCCAACAGTTTAGAAACTATTTATAATGGTACATCAACAACCGTTTACGTCATATCAAATGTTACTACAAACAAATTTATAAAACGGAAAATTATCAAATGCTCTGGCCAAAGCATCTTCTTAGACGAATGAAGATTAATAGCTAGTGCTTAGTTGTGGTTAAGTAAATTTGTCCTCGCTTGCTCGTTTTGTATAAAACCACCAAGTTCCTTGAAAGAAGCTCGAAAAGTTTTTCACCACAATTACCATTATCATTAGTCCTTATTAAAATCTTTACTTTGAAATTGTGTCTAATAAATATTGTAATTTACTTTAAATGTAAAGACAGTAAAAGGAAACACATAGAGACCATATCGTTAGAAAACATTTGCTATGATTACAACTAAAGCAATAGCTATAAATTCATAAAGCAATTGGTCATAAAGCCTGCCGAAACAAAAAAAAAAGAAATTCTATCAGAAATCACGTCAACTATATTTGTATTTCGATTTTCAGCTCAAAGTCTATTATCAACATGATTTTCTCGCACATAATGAATTAGTGTAGTATATGTATAACACGTTAATTTCCAACAGCTGTTTGCCTTTATCTGGCCGCAAATGGATATAAGAGAAATATTTGCATGACCAAATTATGGTTAAAGAAATTTATCTCATCGCATTTATAATCATTACTTTGAGTTTAAAATTCACTTAAGAGCCACAAAGGCATCGAACGCGTATACATATATGTGCAAATGATGCCACTACATAGCAAACATACCGATAAATTTACAAAGATGTAGATCTAGCGTGGTATTTGGTTGTGGCTGACTAATGTTGTATGTTTGCGCGTTTGTGTCTGGGTAAATATGAGTGATGGTTAATGGTTTTGTGCTTGAAAGACTTAGTAGGTATTGCGTATTAATGTATGCATGCGGACATGTTAGAGTCTGTAATTGTTTGAAGGAGGAAAATTATACAGACAGTGGTCTGAGAGGTGTGAAAAGGGAGTATAAATAAAAATAAAAAGTTTATAATCTTGTTGATGCTATCAAATATTTTTGATTTGTATTTATCGGCATTACATGCTTTTAAATAACAAGAAACTTATGCTCGACGAAGTTTCCTAGCCAGTATAAGTAACTTTCAAACTATATATTGGCAGAAGGCGCGTTGCGCAACGCTGAATGATGACATGGCGCCGAATTGATCACTTGATCTTTATACTTTACTGAAGACAAGGTGAGGCAACGAAAGAGAGGAGAGCGTTGTTTTGAAAAAATACAGCGATTGATATAACGAAAATACTAACAAAAGGTAAAAAGTAAAAGAACGCCCTCCAGAAAGAAGCGGACGCTATGTACCAATAAGCATGTTTACTGATGGTTTCAAACCGCCTATGATAGAGTCGACTGCGGTATATACTTTTCGGAGCTAGGTCTGAGCATGAGATCAATGATTTCGGACATCAGCAGTGTTTTCCAAGCGGAAATGCTTGCTCTAAACCGATACTCAAACGAGATATAGGAGGATATTCTTCTGATCAAGAAATGTTGCAAACTCAGTGACTTCCAACAACACTAACTCGGAAGTGGCTAGGTCCTCTCGGGCATTTATAAGCGAGATATCCGAGAATAACACAGCTCTGGTGGAAACCTCTACACAAAGGATTTAAAGCAACAGTATAGCGGGCGAAGAGCGCAACAGGCCTCAGCCGTACAGGAAAGCGGCATGGAAAATAAAGCGCTTCATAGAGTGTCCTTCTGTGAAAGCAATACCGGAAATCTAAAGTTAATAAGGCAAACGAAATGTAAAAGAATTAGCAAACCTGTAGAAAATCCAGGAGGAGAAGCAAAGAAGGTCTAAAGTCGCAGAATACTTTGTAGAAATAGTTGTAATACAATAAGCTAGAGGAGATGCATAGAAGATCGTGAGACATGTAATTGGTAATTTGCGATTGTAAGGAAAAATTGCATCTAAGTAAGTAAGTATACGCTTTTGAAAATGACAAATTTTGTCCCATCCCCATAGGTATCTCATTCAATACTTACAACTTGGCTTTGACATATTTTCTGTTTTTTTACACAATCTGTTAACAAATAACTTTAGACACTGTAATTAAAATTTCAACACCATAGCAATACATTTCCTCTTTACAACATGCTCTTCGACCTGAAAAGTGTTAGCATTAGGTTAATGCATAGTTTAGCCGCTATTGTAATATTTTTCATACGTACGGATAAACCTCAAGTAATGAAAGTGACTCCCATTTTTGAAGTGGTCACAATTATTTTTTGAAAAGCTTTTCATATGTTTCTTTACATAACATTTGGTCGCTGCGTTGACCAAAACAGTCATGTGTTTTTCAATAACTTTTTATTTTGGAACATTTCTCAAATACTCTATACATTCTACACAAATAATAACTGTCAAACCAATTAAAATATCACGAAGGGTATTAAAGGGTCGATGGACGACCACAGGAGCTTTATAAAAGAAATATAAAAAAAAAACGCGAAAAATTACACATAACTGATTTGGTTGGCGCAGCGACGTATGCGAAATTTCTTAAAAAACATATTGTTTACCTACTATGCTTTCAGATCTGAATAGCTTCCATTACTAATTTGTGCTGAGCTCTCTCTCTCTCTCTCTCTATTTACATACCACTGTTAACAATCTCATACGGAGTCCTTTTTTAATCACTATTAGCGTTTGTTTCATCATAAGGCCTCTGATGTGTATTGGCAAAACATGCATTAGACTTTAATAGGCATCGTCAATTTTCAAAATCCAATGGCAATGGATTCGTAGCTACTATTGCCTTAATTACTGAGATTGCTTAGCTGCTTTTCCGCTGCTGATATTGTTGCACTTGCTTTGTAATTATGATTTATACCACCTGCGGTAACACACAGAATTAAACACCGCAACAAATAGTAGAGGGAAAAATTCTTGTCTACTCACCGCAAACTAAGGGTACAGCAGAATAAACATGACGAGCATTCAGACGAGGCCTTCCTGTTCTGTAAGTTGCGAAACTTTCTGCAGGAAGTACATACTATTGCCACCAAATAATAAGCCACCGTTAACCAAACCGAATACCGATACACCCACAGTGTTTTCTTTGAGCTACAGAGCACAGCCATAAATAATTACAGGAGGATTAAGGACAACAAAACAAAATACATTTTCTCATGCCTCCACACAGGCACATCTACAGAGGGTGTGCATAAAGAGATTGTGTGGATCATAAATGAGCGTGGTGAGAGAGGGTGAAGCAAAAACGCCACATACACTCTTACATATACGCTTGACCAAACATCAGTGTTAACGTTTAGTGTTTAATAGGTGTTAACATGGACACCAGCTAGGGCTAGTGTTGAGTATTTACAACAATCAGTTGGTAGATCTAATAACCTCGTACATAAATAAGTAGATGGTCAAATAATTATATACTTATTGTAATAATACAGATGAATATGGTGGAGAGGGCAGATTAATTGCAATGCATTATTATTGGAGGCATAGTTATGGAATGTTTGACTATTGCGTTGGTTTCAAACAGAATGAAGTAAATGTTTGATGTGACAGAAGTTCTCTGAACAATTCATTACTTTAGTATAACGTTTACAAGTCGATCTGTTTTCTCCTCTTTAATTGTGTAATGACACTTTTGCATTGATAAAATTAAGAAATTTCTGTGACATCGTGGTTTATTCTTATAGTGTACAAATTATGAATAAGTTAACTTAGACCAATTATATTTGATACACAATTTAGCGGTGCTTAATTGAGCATACGTGCGAAATTTGTGCAAAATCAACGTAACGATGCTTATACTTCCCACAATTCATTTCTTGTGCACATTCAGTTTGAACTTCTAAACAAATGTCAAATACAGTCGAGTACGGTTATAGCGAACTCCCAGGGACTTGGCATTTTAGTTCGTTATATGTGAAGTTCGTTATATCCGGGGTATACAAAAATATACTTTTTTAAAAAGTTTATTCTGTTTTTTATTTTATCAAATATCCTTTTTCGTACATAAAAATTACAAGAAAACTTAAGAATTATAAATTTGCATACAGATAGTTTTTTTTTTTTTTTTTTTTGAGAAATGTCAGTAAAATTTTTTCAATAAATTTCCGTTTCATCGAACTTGTCACTATCATCATTATTGCAATAACCGTCAACGTTTTGTACTTTTTTTTCAAAATGTCAACATCATATAGAATTTGAGTTGTAAAAATAATGTCATCTATTGAAATAAATTCTATAAAAGAAATATAGTTTGGTAGACGAAGTTTTGAAACATCCAGGATTTCAAAATTCATACGAACATATGAAAGGGTTACAGTTGTTAAAATAATTTAAGACATTGTATTGCTCGTTATAACCGCCAAAAAATTTATGAAAACTAGAAAATGAGACAACAAATTTTGTTCGTCATAAAAAAAATTCGCTATAAACGATGTTCGCTATAACAGTGTAGATTTATATATAAATACTAGCTGACCCGGCAAACGTTGTTCTGCCATACAACTTCTGACTCGGCAACCTTAGCCTCGCTCCAAGTTAACACCTTCATATAAGCTCTAGAGTAATATTAAAGCACATATAGTTCAAATTTTAATGTGACTTATTTGAATTTAATCGAAATCAGTGAAGAGCGGTCTGTAAAACTGAAAATGTTGTAGCAGATGGGTCGTTTTGCAAAGTGACTCTCATGTTCGTAGATAATTTCAACTCCTTGTCATTACGCCACAAAGACAATAATTTCATAAGCAGCAGTAGATTTTGAGATGGCGGGAAGCGTTTGACGAAAATCTTCCGACAGAAATATTATAGCCCCACCAAATCGTTTCGAATCACCTCATAAATCCTTCATATTTCAGTCAACTGCCTCCAAAGCTCGTCGATGCGCTATCGTGCATTCATCCCAAATGATGATTTTGCATTCTCGCAACAATTTCGCTATCGCCGAACTTCTGGATATTGTGCCCAATGGTTTGTAAACTGTGAGAAGATTCATCGGCAACTTCAAAGCGGAGTATGCAGTTCAACCGCCTTTTAACAAAGTGGCAGCAGATGGTGCAACAGCTAACGAAATTTGCGATCGATACGCATAAAAATTATTTGAGCTAACCTTTTTATTCGTTTCTTTTCCTGATGACTTGTAAACAAACCTGTCGTTGTATTGACAATCTTTAAATTGTGGTGATATTCATCCTCTCCACGGCAGAACATCAACGGGTATTGAAGTGCATCATATGACCGATGAGTCTCCCGACGCTATCGTGTGATTCCACATTCTCACCCTGCAATAGCTGTGAAGCCGTCGATATTCATATGAACAACTTTAAATGCAGTTATCTCCTAACAAAAATGATATAGTTGGAATCTCATCTTAAAATAGATTGGGATCTCACCTCGAAATGAGAAGCACGCCGTCGATATTCATATGGAATGGTAAATGGTTAAAATATCCTAAATCTACTAAATCATGTATTTACAAACCGAATTGTTGGAAAAAGGTATTTTTAGAATAAACCGGAAACCGGGTTTCTGAAAAATTCAAGTATTTGAAGACTATAATTGTATCCAATGCAGAAAATTTTGGAATTGTTCGATCATTTCGTGTTTTTTCGAAGTAAAAATTGCAAACCTTGATCTAGTTCTATTGCCGAATCACCAACGAAATAGATCTGAAGGAACTTATGATCATCGTTTGGTGGTGGTAACAAAGCGCCAGCTCGATGATGTATTTGCCCTTGAATCTGAATGTGTGGAAGCAATTTCGAGCAAAATAGGAGGAATTGTTTTTAATAATAACACTGACACAAAATCAAACTTTTTCGGAAACACTCGAACGTTGGGCAAAACCTTACCTCAGTTTACACTTTGCTTAAGATATTCCTAGAATATTTAATTTCGTTAAATATTATGTCTTCGTTTCTTCGTTTCGGCTCCGAATTGCGGCATTTGAAAGCATCCTTCATATTTTTGTGTATTTGCCAGGAAATATTTTGATTAGATTGTTTTTCCATAAAGAAAGGAATATGTTACAATGGCACTGGAGGATGAGTCAAAACGGCAATTTCACCTTGCCACCAGCGCAGCATAAGCCGGTAGTTTCCGATTGTAACTTCAATGCATTGCAATGCTGGCATACGACAGACAATGAACCGATATAAACGCAGCGAAGATCTTTGTAGGCGATTGTGGAATCGTATTCAAAAGCAGCGCGATTCAAGTTTATATTTACGACTGGTCTTCTTCTAGTAACATTTTGTCGAATTTGAGGTGGTGATTGTGCAGCGCGAAACAGTGCAATATGGGTACGTCTCCATTTAATTTGTTGGCACGTCCCTTGATTATTACGGACTTTCTGACTAATTATAGCACGACGCGTACGTCGTCCAAAGTTTGATTGTCTAATAGGAGGCATTAGCCTAGTACATAACTCTCCCTAAAAACAACCATGTCCTATGCGAAAAATCCAAATTTTTCGAGTTTTCCATCAAGAATTTGTCTATTTTTCCATTTGGAAAGTCATGTCGAAATAATTATCTTCAATTTTTCGCAGTTACATCGTCCAAAACTATCAAATACGGCAAATATCTAAATATCGTCGAAAACAAAATTAAAAATGTTCGAATTTTTCCGGAATTTTCCAACAAATTTTTCTATTTTTCATCAAAATCGGTCCAGCCGTTCTCAATTGATGAATTACTATTACACCATTTTTATATATATGGATATTATTTATCTCGTTAAATTTTCCAACCAACGTCAAAATCAAAATTTTCCGGAATTTTCCGAATTTTTCGCAAATAATTTTTTATTTTTGCATTCGAAAAGTAATTTCGTAACAATTGCACTCAAATTTCAGGGCTTTACCAAAGGATTTTCCCAAAATATTCTGGCATAAAAAAATTCCTGCCAATTACGAACAATTGAAAAAAAAAATAGAGCAAACTGGGCCAACGTTCTCCCTTGATAAATTACTATACATTTTTGCCACCATTTTTATATATGATGATTTTTCACAATAATCCGAAATTTTTCAGCAACACAACGAATTTTGCACCTTTACGTCGTCTGGAATCATCAAATCAAGCGATACAATGGAAGATTTCGTCGTAGGCATCCAAATCTTTCGTTTTTTTCTGGAATTTTCCGAGTTTTCCACCAAGAATTTCTCTATTTTTCATTCGAAAAGTCATAATTGTTCGAAATTGTTCACATTTACATCGCCCAAAATTACCAAACAAACAAATTTTTGTCGAAAAAAATTAATTTTTTTGGGAATTTTCCATAATTTTCCAACTAAAATTTTCTATTTTTCCATTCGAAAACTGATAAAAATTTAATTTTCGATTTATCCCAAATCAGGCGATGAAATGCAAAATTTTGCCGAAAAAATTAAAATTTTTCGATTTTTTCGGAATTTTCCGAGTTTTCCACCGATAATTTATCTATTATTCCATTCGGAGTGTCATTTCGGAATAATTATCCGAAGTTTATCGCAAGTTACATCGTTCCAAATTATCAAATCGTACGACAAAAAGCAAAATTTCGTCGAAAAATAGTATTAATATTTTTTGAATTTTTCCGGAATTTTCCAAAAAATATTTTTTATTTTTCAATTCTAAAAATCATTCGTAGCAATTGCACACAAAATTCCATACAAAAAAGCAATTTTCGGTTTTCCCAATTTTCCGGCTTTTCCGAAGGATTTTCCCAAAATTTTCTTTTACATAAACCTTCTCATGGCAATTACGAACAACTGAATCGGTCCAGCCGTTCTCAATTGATGAATTACTATACATTTTTGCCACCATTTTTATATATATAGATAAATAAAGCAAAATCGTTGGGACCTGAAAAGGTGTTCGTTATAACTGAAAGTTCGTTATAAAAGGTGTTCGTTATAGGCGTAACCGACTGTAACACCCTTCTTGTGACATGAAAAATATCTTATTTTTAAGATGTTGCGCAATGACCAATATAATTAGTTGTATTAATGCGCGGATATAACAAATAATTGCACTGTGTTTTGTCTGATTCTTATCTGTCTGGCGAGTTAAACAAATACGTATGATTAACTTAAAAAATTGGTAAATAAATCATACGCACCCACCGTCAGCTAAACTCTTAGCATTACAATTGTAATTTCCATTACCCATTGTTGCTTTCAATTAAACAAAATAAATTAAAATACCAAATAGATTAAAATCATTATGAATTTAATTTTTGGCAGTCAGCTTATCCTAAAATTTAACTGTGAAACATCAACAAGAGAATTACCCAAAAATACACCATTATCTCATGCATTAGTGTAAAAAGGTACAAACTACATCACAAATGTACATTAGGGCGTTTCACCAAACGCGTTTTGAAGCGGAAGGCTTATGATCTAAAAGAATTTCGAAAAAATTTTTGGATTTTATCAAAAAAATGGATTATGGAAAAAAAAATTTTATATTATTTTTTTTCTGGTGCTTTTTGTTCATACAACTAAACAATTCTCTTCTTATGGATCCGCTCCCACGACAAAAAAATTATTGGTGTGAAAAATTATTATATTATGCACCGCTTTGATAGTCTTAAAAGTGAAAAATAATAATAATAAGGTCTTTAAATTACCTTTCATTCGGTATATAGATTTATTTTTATTGTTGTTAAGTAAAAAAAAACTTCTAAAATACATTGCTTTAATAAAAATACCAAAAATTCAATTCATCAATATATTTGTATTCCCATACAAAATCAAAAGTCATTAAATAAACAAAATCAACATATTTAATGAACAAAATAAAATAAACCAGTACAGAAATTTCAGTCAGGTAAACTGACTGATAAATACCATCACCCAATATAAGATATTGTTGAAGTCTTGAGTTATTGAAATGAATAGATTTTTAATTAAAATAAAATTACTTATGTATATTTTTTCCCCTGTTTGTGGTGCAAAATCGTCCAAAACTTTACTTATTTGTGTAGGGGGTATAGGTGACGGTTTGGAATTTATGTGAGAAATATTAATTTTTCAAAAAAAAATAATTTTGATAGGGGGTACCAAATTTTCATACGTACAACTTACGAATAATTTGACTGAATTCAGTGCACTTACAAAAAGATATGTATGTAAGACTATAGGGGTGAGTTCGGTCCATTGTGTAGGAGGTACCAGAAGGGGTGTGTCAAATAGTTAGCTTTTCTGAGGTTTCGCCTCCTATCACAATAAAAATTAACCGGCTAATTTTCATTACCCCTCAAATGTCCGTTTGGAAGTTATGGGTGAATTTTTAATTTTCCACAAATAGGTAATTTTGTATGGGAGGTACCAGAAGGGGTGACCCGATATAGTCCATATTCACTCCTGATTCATATATTTATAAGCGTACAAATTACTCATAATTTGACTGAATTCAGTGTACTTAGAAAAAAGATATGTTTGTAATACTATGGGGGTGAGTTCGGTCATTTGTATGGGAGGTACCAGAAGGGGTGCGTCAAATAGTTAGGTTTTCTAGGGTTTTGCCTCCTATAATAACATAAATTAATCGACCAATTTTCATTACCCCCCAAGAGTCCGTTTGGAAGTTATAGGAGAAATATTAATTTTCGAAAAATAGGTAATTTTGTATGGGAGGTACCAGAAGGCGTGAACTGATATAGTCCATATTCATACCTGAGTCTAATTTTCTTAAGCAAACATCATACGCAAAATTTGAGTGATCTCAGTTTACTTACAAAAAAGATATGTATGTAAATCTATAAGGGTCAATTCGGTCATTTGTATGGGAGGTACCAGAAGGGGTCTGTCAAAAAGTTAGGCTCTCTGAGGTTTCGCCTCCTATCACAACATTAATTTATCGACCAATGTCCATAACCCCCCAAGAGACTGTTTTGAAGTTATTGGAGAAATATATAATTTCCAAAAATAGGTCATTTTGTATGGGAGGTACCAGAAGGCGTGAACCGATAAAGTCCATATTCATACCTGAGTCTAATATTTATAAGTAAACATCATACGCAAAATTTGAGTGATCTCAGTTTACTTGCAAAAAAGATATGTATGTAAAACTATAAGGGTCAATTCGGTCATTTGTATGGGAGGTACCAGAATGGATGGGGCAAAGGTTTCGGTTTTCTTAGGGTTTGTCTACTTTTGCAAGATAAATAAACTGACCAAATTCAAACATCCTCCGGTTGTCCGTTTGGAAGTTATGGAAGAAATATTAATTTTCCAAAATAGGTAATTTTGTATGGGAGGTACCAGAAGGGGTGGGGCTATTTAGCCCATTTTCAATCCCATAAGTTCGTTTTGAAAAATATTGATACTGGTAAATTTTCATACCGATCCGTTAAGGTTTACTCGAGATATCCTGCTGACCAGCCTTCCAGCCAGCCAGCCAGCCTGCCAGCCTGCCAGCCTGCCAGCCTGCCAGCCAGCCAGACAGCCAGCCAGACAGACGGACATCACTCATTCTTCTTAAAAAGTTCTGAAACGAATTTGGTCTTAAGATACTTGGGGTCTAACTCGTCTCCTTTAATGCGTTACACTTTTTTTTCGTATCAAATGATATATACCCTCATCCCTAAGGGTGATGGTATAAAAAGTAAATTTGTATCTAAAATTTCAATACATTAACCATTAAATGTGGAATAACTATGGAAGTATTTTCAAGTTGGTTTCTTAAGAGCTATTTCAATGACATTTTTGTTAACATCAGGTATAATTTTTTAATTGTTATCAACTCTAATCAATAAGTTTTGAAAATCATCCTCATTCTTTGTAATTTTTTTGTTATATATTGTAGCTGACGCCACGCCTCTTTCATCATTCACAACAAATAGGGCCTACTTCAAATATTTTAAAATTCAGATAGTGTGAGTTTAAAAATAAAAAATATTTTGTTGTCTATTTTTTATTTTATTAAACTTATATATACCAAAATAAAGGTATCTAAATTATCTTTCTAACGCATTTTACATCTTGAAAAAATGTTGAAACTTTATAGAGGTTTGGAATCTAGGAAAAATAATTTTTCACTTTTAAGACTATCAAAGTGGTCCATAATTTAATAATTTTTCACACCAAACATTTTTTTTCGTGGAATCGGATCCTTACGAAGAGAATTGTTTAGTTGTATGAACAAAAAGCACCAGAATAAAATAATTTAAAAATTTTTTCTCCATAACCTAATTTTTTATAAAATCTATTTCAGCGACCCCATGCCGATCTTCAAAAAATCCCAAAAAATTTTCGAAATTCTTCTAGGTCAACAGCTTTAACATTCCGCTTCAAGAGTTGCAAATTTTTTTTGTGAAACGCCCTATTGTACGTACATAATTAAGCATTTGTGGAAAAACTGTTAAATACGCTTTCAAGCTTACTTGGAATAACAGCAAATATGTTTTTGTTTCTCCACTTAACACCAGATGAAAGTAAAATTAAAATGTAATCCCCAATGCAACGCCAAACGGAAGCACCAACAACCACTGACCGACCGCCCAGCATTCAAGTAAATGGACGTTAACGCTTAAACAATTCTATTATGAAGCTGTAAATTTGGGTACCGTAAAAGAATATTCACTGAGGATGTAATAAAAAGTTGTGTTTTTGTGTTGCTATTGTATTGTGATGTGTTGTTTTGTGTTGTGTTCAACTGAAATATATAGCTGGCTTTGAACCAAGGGTGCCCACGGGTAAGAAGGGAGGATTAATAGCAAAGACTCGTGTATCAAATAATATTACAAAAAAAATATGGTGATTTTAGCAAGCACGCTGATAAACAAAACAGTAATATTGGCCAGAGTTTGAATTTGTATAGCTGGTGTAGAGTTTAGTAAAAGTCGGTTTTTGTCAGTTTAAAAGCGACGAAATTGTTGCTTTGTTTTAGGTTACACTTCGTAAAACATCCGGTCACGTAAATTTGTAAAATGAGGGTTATGCTTAGGTTTTAGTTAAAAAGAGAATGTCGTTTGATAAATATTACTATTTTTATGCAATCTAAATATGTTTCACTGTCAGTTGTTTTTAGTGGTGGCCATGTGCCATACAAATCCTATGGTCATAATTCAAATACTTTTTCAAATTTTTTTCGGTCACAAGGAAAGATTTAGTCAAAATGTGTTGCAGTAATTTGTCATCCTCCTACATTCTGGCAAAGAAAAATAATCATATATGGGACAGTCTACGCTTAAATTTATAAAATAAGACCAATTTCTTTGCCGATGGGGGTGCTAAGTGGAATTTGTGGCCAAAGTTAACCTACAATCGGTGACGGCAACTGGAAAACGTTGTTTCCAGATATAAATACGGGTAGCGGAAACGTTGGTTGGATGTATCTTTGTTTAAAGGATAATGAGCGACGATCTCTAACGGATGGGCCATGCCTTCAGGTCTTATTCTGACCACGAATACACAAAGGAAAAGCAACGAGTGACTTCTATTAAATGTTGAGGATACCCGCAAACGTTAAAAGTGTCATGATTTAGGGATTTACAGCTGGAATTCCCGTACTCTCTATGGAGAGGGTGGTACTACCGCTTTAATGGATGTTCTCAATAAGTACAAGACTTACATCATAGTCATCCTGAAAATGGGATGGGCAGGGCAAGACAGGGATGCACTGACATAAAATATTAGACGAAAAACACGATGTCGTTCAAAGATTTGTAATTGGCCATGGAATGCCAAAATTAGCCTTCATGAAGGTATCCCACCAATTTTTGACAATGGTATTAAGTGCCCACTATCAAGTAAAGTTGAGGTTCGAAGAACATCACGACTAGAGTATTATAAAACAGCCGGCTCCGAAGGAATTCCGGCAGAACTCTTCAAGCCTAGTTGCGACGAGCTGTACGCACATACTACCGCGGTATTTGCATTTCAGTGGTGTCCATAAAAATTCAAAAAATAATTTGCCGCAAAAAATTTAAAATCTCTTGAAACCATAGTAAGGTAATTATCTTAGGCTACGCCAAAGCTAAGATACCCCCGTTCTATAAAAAAACCCTAATTTCCCTTTACACCCCATGAATGAGGTATGGGATAGCTTCTCGCATCGTTGTGAATTAACACGCTTTCTATATTTAGATTCACAACTAACGGCGCCTCCTTGTTTTTCGGCGAATGCGAACGTCATTACTTGAGAAGCTCTTACTAGACATGCGAAGTTGCTGTCGACAACATTCGAGGGGAGCCGACAATGAAAGAAAATTTTTCTTTTTTTTTCAAGATGACTAGAGCCAAGAGTTAAACCTGTGATATCCCGCATGGTAGTCGCGTGTTGTAACCACTATGCCACGGCCAGTCCCACCGTACTATATGAACCGGAAAAAGGGGAGTTTGTATTCTAGGTGGATGTAACTGTTAGTCTCTCACAAATTATTTTTTAATATTTTTTACTGATATGTCTGAGCTTGATTTGTTTATATGAGCTGATAATATTGTTATTCGTTTGTAACCCCCAAAAAGGGATGTTTGTATGTGAGGTGGATGTAGTTTTTGTCCGATAATTCACATCTTAGAACTTTACCTCAGATTATAGATTAGAAGCTTGTATGTAAGCAAATTTCCGCTCATTAGCTGTTAAATTAAGGCTATAAACGCGTGCAGAGACAGACGAACACAGCTAAAAGGGAGAGTGCGTAAGGGAGATGGGAGTATTATTTGTCAGATATTGTGTATCTCACAACTTTACCTCTGCTTAAAAGATAGAAGCTTACATACCACATTTCATCTCGATATTTCTCAACCTACGTCAGTAATCAAGGAGACAGATCGTCAAACACCTCCAAAAAGGGTGAGTTTGTATGAGACATGGGAGTAGTTTTTGTGCGATCTTGCTCCTCTTAAAACATAACCTCCGCTTAAAACATAGAAGACTGCATACCAAATTTCAGCTCGAGAGCTTTTAAACTACGTCTTTAATCGCAGAGACGGTTCCCCAAAATAGGGGCTATTTGTATGGGAGGTGGGAGCAGTTTCTGACAGATCGGTCCCATCTTAGAACTGAACCTTTACTCAGAGGTTAAATTTTTGTTGTATACAGGCATTTTATTAGGAACATATCAAAAATATTTCCTTCCAAGTGAGTCAAAAGCATTCTGAAGTAATTCTTAATCGCCGGATTTCAGTTTACATCCTAAAATCGTGCATTTCAGATGAAAATACCATACAACTTATTTGAACAAATTGCTTACCCTATTCATGCTTCAGTAATACCACAGTATTCTATTACTATATTCTATATGTACGTTTATAATGACAAATCAATTTCATTCTCTTTTAAACATTGAAATGTGAAATTTAAGATTACACATGTGTATCACGGTTGAAAAGGGACAATCGCATTCCTCACACGTTTGCCGGACATTCGATAATCCTCTTTATTGTTTGCTCACGCAGTTGAAAACATTCGTCCTAAACAAATGTATTAACATAAACAAATTAAAATAAGTTTTCCCCGAAAAGCATCTCCCCTGTAGCTATCTTTTGCCGTTCTAAACATGTGTGAAAATGTCAAAAGCATAGAAACACTTAACACCTCTACACCTCTACACATCGTAAGAGAGCAATAAACTCGGTAAAAGTTTGAGAGCATTTTTTTTAATATAATAAAGTTGAAGTGTTGTTGTTGTCAAAATAAAAACAAAGTTACAATCTATACAAAAATTTGGTTAAAAAAGGTTTAGTTTATATTTGCAAGTTAAAAATGTTTTGAAACTCTTTATCAAATAAGCTCCTCAAATAGTGAAGTAGGCTTTTGTGTGTGCTGAAAAGAGATTTTTTCGTAAGCAGAAGGGACCGGCCGTGGCATAGTGGTTAGAACACGCGACTACCATGCGGGAGATCGCAGGTTCAAACCTGGCTCCAGTCATCTTAAAAAATTGTTCTTTCATTGTTGGCTCCCCTCGAATGTTGTTGACAGCAACTTCGCAGTATTAAGTGTCCAATCGGCGTGTCTAGTAAGAGCTTCTCAAACAGTGACGTTCGCATTCGTCGATAAACAAGTAGGTGCCGTTAGTTGTGAATCTAAAAATTTGAAGCGTGTTAATTCACAACAACGCGAGAAGCTATCCCATACCTCATTCTTGGGGTGCAAAGGGAAATTAAGTAAGTAAGTAAGATATGGGTCATTGTCGATGACATAAGATTGGAAGAAAATTTTAACGTGTTTGTTTGGCGTGGAGAAATGCGAAAGGTGAGTAGTTATCGGAGATGGTACTTTATATATTGGAGCAAACACTGATGGTCATCCCAAAAAAATTTAGATTATATTTATTCTGTAAATTGCAGATTAATACTATTATGATGCAATTATATTGGCTAGAATAAGGCTAGAAGTGCATAAAATTAAACATTTTCATCGTTCTTGCTTTGTTTACTAAAAATTTACTTAGTCTCATAAAAATCCAAGAATATTTGACAAAATCTCTAGTTCTAAACTTATTCTTTATTGTCCTTCACTTTACAACATAACCCACTTTTCTGTCATTCGAAAGGTTTAGTTTTTATTTGCAAGTTAAAAATGTTTTCATATTCATTATCAAATAACCACCTCAAATAGTGCAACTCTAACCATTGCGTATGATTAATATAAAATATTCAAAATTATTTAAATATCATTCATTCGTCACACGGTCCATTGACCGCGCATAATGTCGTAATTACCCGCATATTTTAATGCATATATTTTAACCTAAGCCTCCCTCCCGCACTTACCATTTGTGCGTGATTAGTGGTCACAATTTGCATAACAATTAAATAAAATAATAAATTTCACATCACACCCACTCAACTAATTTAATTATATGTAATAAAAAATTGAAATCTGTCGATAACATCTAACTGAGATATAATAAAAAGTGATGTTTATTGCCTTGTATTTACAGCAACATAAAACTTTGTCCCCGCACCCACACACACACATTTGAACAACCCCCATCCACAGACGACTGAATTTAATTTCAATTTTATAATGTTAACTTTATTAAACAATATTTTTGTTGTTGCTGTTGTTCAACAAAGTCTTCCTTTTGGCTTCGCCAGTTTTGCAATCAACGCTGCTACATAGTTACGCTCTACTTGATGGCTTTGTGCAAAGAAGTGGAGAACTTCAAAAGCAAAAAAAAAAGGAATTAATGATTGTAACTCAGTGACCAGCGTAGTAAGAGAAAAACTGCCAAACAAGGTTCTATAAATACACTTTTAATATATATAGCAGAGCAACAATATAAAAAAACTACAAAAGTAATAATAGACACTCTGGAAGTAAAAGCGCCCTGAACAACAAAGGGTAATGAAGTAGGGGAAAAGTGAAACATTTACAAATGGGAAAGGTAATCGCTGTTCTTAAGAAATGAATGGATGCCCCATTCAAAAGTTATATTTTTGTACCGTTATTGAACTAAGAACGCGTTTATAAAAGCAGATGAAGATCCTAAAATAAACATCTTTGTATTGCTTAACACATAAACATCAAGACTTCAGTTAAAAGAATAGGAGCGCCAATCTCTTAAACGGTTTAGGAAACTTTGACATCCAAACACATACAAGTCCATTCGATGCTATAGGAGGAGGTACAACAAAGAAGTTAGTTTGTTGTGCTTACACAAAATTTCCGATATTATTATTTTTGAATTGGTCCCATAAATTATACAATGCAGTATAGCCGCAAATAGTTCCTGCTGAAATTTTCTTGTCTGTTGCGCAGTAAGAATTTTTATCAAGCTACATTTTTATGCAAAACTCCTTGTAACAGCCTACTGCATTATACATAAAGGACATTTTACCGTTGTCCCACCCTATTGTAGGGTATACCAATGATTAAGGATGAACAAAAGTGAACTCAATAATTAACCATAAAATGACCCTTAGAACAATTTCCTAAAAGATAGCGGGGCATATGCAGCATTCAAGCAGAACCACAGACATCAGCCAAGATAACTTGAAACCCTGCCTACTGTAATCATAGACAAGGCAAAATAGAGAAACAAATCAAGAATAATAAAATTTGTGCTATATATTACGTGAATAGCTTTAAGTCGAACACAAATTGTCTGCAACTACTCTTGCAACTGAAAGTATCAAGGCACCAATTGAATGCTTGGCCGCATACCACTTGGCTTTATTCGCCGCCAAACTTCCACAACCACTTGGTCCGGGTAAACATTTTAACATGATTATTTGTTATTGTGGCATAAAGAGTGGCCGGGCATATTTGATCATAACTTGGGTGTTATAGGACACATTTTGTATACACAGCGAAGGGACGCGCTCTTTAAGTGGTGTTTGTTTAACTTATGAACATTAATGAGCATAAAAAGCATTTCCATCACTTAGTTATGTAGCTCGTTGACGTTTCATTTGCTCTTTGTTTTGTGCAGCAAAGAGGTAACAAAATATAAAGCCAGCAATATACGAAGATACTTTGCATGATGATAGTGGCTACGTTTAGTAGTTGCTGTATGATTCGCTTAAGTTGATATTATATCAGTAAATGAATACTTTATAGATGTAATAAAAGTACAAGAGGCAACAAAAAGACAAAACCCATAAGATACTAAATTGAGCGATGTGGGTCGATGTTCAACAGAAGCCAGCATCAGCATAGGCAACTGAGGAGAAAACCTGAACGTACTACAATAGTGTGCAGATAAGTACATAGCACAAGCATTTCCTTGTTTAATGGCCTAAAGGCACAACAAAGTTAGACAAAATTGTACAAGCAACTAAACAAGATAAGTCACAATTCACTGACATAAATTGTGAACAGTTTCTTGTTTTCCTGCCCCATCTGGGTTATTTTTGGTTTTTTATTACTATCTCGAGTTGTAAATATGTCTGGGTTTATGTATGTGTATAAGTTTGCTTGCTTTCGTATGTGTTTTTATGAACTTTCATAGACATTTGTAATAATAACATCATGACTTTCATAATAGGACTCTTAATAAACTCAGTTACAGTCACTGTATTGGCTCAGCTAGTTACACATGCAGACATTCAAATGAATAGAGAGTATGAAATATTTGTGCTGGGGAGAGAGGGTGTGCTTTCATCGCCTTGTTTTTTCGCAGTTCTGTGGTTGAGGGAATCTGTCGGTTGAGTATCCTTGTGCTACACGACGAATGTTTGCAGAATAGTTTGAAAAATATACACACGGGGTAAATATTTATTTCACGTGGGCAGTAGGTATATTCAAAGGGGAAAATTTTATAACAGACACGTTCACTCTACAGAGTTTTAAACCGAAAAAATGAATGTTCGGCACCTAGTCGACAGAAGACAATCATTCAAACATATCAGATATCTTCTTTGAGTATTATTTCTATAAAATTTAGTATAATTTTTGGAATTTGACAGGTTTTGGAACATCATTAAGACATAAGGACATTTCAGTTTTTATACAACAACCATTTAGTGTACTGCCACTAATAGCAGACATATCATCAGTTGCCAACTTGTTATACAAATTTTAAAAGACATAAAATATAATTTTTTTTTAAATAATCTTTAAATATAGATTATGAAAATATTTTCAAATATGTATGTATCAACCACTAAATTATTTTATATCTTTCATCACTATTTGAGGGTAATTCCATAATTTTTGGCTTAAAGCTTATAACGCATTTAAAAATTTATTCATTGTGAAGCAACACGATAAAGGACCATGATTTAAGGATATGCACCTTGAATGCCGAACTCTATACAGAGATGGTACCTCACTTCCAATTGGTGGATGTCTTCAACAAATACAAGGCTAACATTACCGCCATACAGGAAATGAGATGAACCGGACAGGGATGCACACGACGAAAGAACTGTGATATCTTTTACAGCTGCCATGCAGAAAGACACGAATTTGGATGTGGTTCCATAGTCGGCAAGAGACTCCGAAAACTGGTCTCGCGGTTTAACCCTGTAAGTGACCGACCAGCCACTATTCGCATCCGGGCGAAATATTTTTACATTACGCTGATTTGTGTACACGCCCCGACGAAATACAAAGACGATGACATTAAAGATGAATTCTATGAGCGCCTGGAGGAGATATATGACCACTGCCATGCACATGACATTAAAATTGTTCTGGGAGGTTTTAATGCTAAACCAGTAAGAAAGTTTCAGTCGGGCAACCCGACATACATATACCATCACCCTCAGTAAAACAAAAAAAAACCTATTATATTAATATTATTACTCGATTTCTAAAGTGGGCGAAGTGGTACATTTGTATAAGACGTACCAGAAGGGGCGTGTCTAGATTACAGAATATTTCTCCAAAACTTTATCCTGTTATAGCTGTACTAAATACAGAATTTGGGCACGATCGCGATGCGTGTATTGATTTGATTACTCATCTCTAAAGTTTGCGGAAAGGTACATTTCTTCCAGATTTTTTCTCCAAAACTTTATCCTGTTATAACTTAACAAAATGCAGAATTTGGGCACAATTGTGTCGAATGTATTGATATTATTACTTCATCTCTAAAGTGGGCGGAATGATACATTTGTATGGGAGGTACCAGAAGAGGCGTGTCTAGACTTCTAGATTTTTTCTCTAAAACTTTATACTGCCTGAACTTTACTAAATACAGGATTTGGGCACGATCGCGTTAGGTATATTAATAATATTAATCGATTTCTAAAGTGGGCCGTACCAGATGTGTATTGGAGGTAGCAGATGGGGCGTGGCTAGACTTCCAGTTTTTTTCTCCAAAAACTGTATCCGGCTCCAGCAATACCTAATAAAGAATTTGGATTCGATCGCGTTGGATTTATTGATATTATTACTCTATCTCTAAAGTGGACGGAAAGGTACATTTGTATGGCAGGTACCAGAAGGCGCGTGACTAGACTTCCAATTTTTTTTTTTAACTTTATCCTGTAATAGCTTTACTAAGTACAGAATTTGGGTACGATCCCGTTGGTTGTATTGATATTATTACTCGATATCTAAAGTGGGCGGAATGATGTATTTGTATGGAAGGTACCAGAAGGGGCGGGGCCATGTAGCCCATTTGCAATACCGGAAGTAGTTTTGGGGAACTATTAACTCGTGCAAAATTTTAAAATATTTGGTTGCGTCTTTCGAAAGTTATCGTGCGAACCAGCCAGACAGACAGACGGGCATGGCTCAAACGACTTAAAAAGTCATGAATCGAATATTGTTCAAAGAAACCTAGGGTCTAAAGTCACTCCTTCTATGTGTTACACTTTTGGGTCGTATCAAATGATATATACCCTCATCCCTAAGGGTGATGGTATAAATAGGTAGGGAAGATACTCTTGGGTCAGCAGTCGGAAAATTCTGTCTACACAACAACACCTCCGACAGTGGATTCAGACTGGTTAGTTTCGCCTCGGCAAGAAACATGGTTGTGAGTGGAACCAGATTCCCCCATAAAGATATCCAGATGGCAACCTGGATATAAACTTAACTTAATTTCCCTTTGCACCCCATGAATGAGGTATGGGATAGCTTCTCGCGTTGTTGTGAATTAACACGCTTTCTATTTTTAGATTCACAACTAACGGCACCTACTTGTTTATCGACGAATGCGAACGTCACTGTTTGAGAAGCTCTTACTAGACACGACGATTGAATCGACGCTTAATACTGCGAAGTTGCTGTCAACAACATTCGAGGGAAGCCGACAATGAAAGAAAATGTTATTTTTTTTTTTCTTTTAAGATGACTGGAGCCAGGTTTGAACCTGCGATCTCCCGCATGGTAGTCGCGTGTTCTAACCAATATGCCACGGCCGGTCCCAATATCCCCTGGATCTATCCAGATCAAAATACAAGAATTCAGATTGATCACGTGGTAATTGATAGTGTCTCAAGCGTTATGGACGTGTAAGTGATGCGTGGTGCAAATATTGACTCGGATCACCATCTAGTTGCAGCCAGGTACGCACACGATTAAGTAGTGCTAAAAACACTCGTAACCAAACGGAAAGAAGGCTAGACATCACAAAGCTGCACACCACCGATATAGCCAATGCCTACTTCAACCAACTCTCTCAATAACTCCAAACAAACCCCCCCTAGCACTGATGTTCCCGTCACACAGTGACATCGTATTGCGAATTCTATGATCTCTGCCGCAACGAACGTACTGGGTTATGAAAAACCACGCTAAGACAAGCCCTGGTACGATGATGCTTGTCTCGAAATGGCTGAGGAAGTGAATGCTGCATTCAAGGCAAAACTGCTGCCAATGGCGACGCTTGCAGTAACGGAGCGTTATAATGAGAAAAGGAGGGAGATAAAACGCCTGTTCAGGCGGAAAAGCGTCTGTGGAAGAAAAGAGAGAGCCAGGATATCTAAAATTACAGGGTTAGACGTGTGGCGAAAGATCTATCAAAGGCTTCAAAGCAAAGGTTTTGAAACTGGGATTCCCACCTGTAAGGACAGAGATGGAAATCTGGTCACGCACACTCAGAGTGTGCTGCAAATACGGAGAAACCACTTTCAATCTCTACTCGTTCCCGAAGGCAGCATAAGTCACGAAATCACACCAATCATAGATGACGGAGTAGATTGTCGACCACCGAGCCAAAATGAGATCAGCACGGCGATCGCAAGGCTTAAAAATAGTAATGCTGCGGGAGCCGATGGACTGCCGGCAGAGCTTTATAAATCCGGCGGCGATTAGCTGGTAACATGCATTCACCAGTTCATAAACACGATTTGACTCAAGGAGTACATGCCCGATGATTGGAATCTGAGTGTTCTATCACCAGTGCTTAAGAAAGGCGATCCAAGTGTATGTACCAACAATCGCGGGATTCCCCAAGTAGGTCTGTTGAAATGTCTCCTTTGGAAAGGTAAGACAGATGCTATTGTTTATGAAAACCACATGTTTTCAATTAATTAGAAATAATTCACATATATTTTTTTTCAATTCTTTTAGAAATCCTCTTCTGCAGGCCTTTTAGCTGGTCTGCGGCAGAAAAGTCTCATAGAAGAACATTGTTTTCAGGCCTCCAAACAGGACTCCTTTGCATCTATATATATAAAAAATTGTTGCAAGTGTGTTGTGACTTTATAACTCACGAACGGCTGGACCGATTTGCATACATTTTTTTGTATGCGTTTGGGTGGCGCCCCGGTTGGTTTATATTTACAATTCGGTGCAATTGGACAAAGGGACGTGGCACCGCCCATACAACTTGAAAATCAAAAGGGCTGTATCTCATGAACTATCAGAGGTATGAAGATGAGATTTGGTATATATGTTGTTGGAGCAGTATTAATTACAGCCAGCGTGGAAGTGGGGGGTGCCACGCCCCCTCTTCAAAACCGCTCTGCAGGCTTTCCCAATAGACAGATTGATACGAAAATGTTACCAAGTGGTACTGATGACCTGTAGATAGTATCTGGCTATATTTGGTTGTGATTGGATAAAGGGGCGTGGCACCGCCCATACAACATGAAAATAAAAAGGGCTATATCTCATGAACTATAAGAGGTATAAAGATGATGATTTGTTACATATATTGTTGTTGCAGTATAAATTACAGTAAGAGTGGAAGTCGGTCTCTGCAAATGCTGAGGAAAGATCTTGGCCTATATTCATATATCCAACTGGTAGAAGAACTAAAACCAGTGGACGATCAATTGATTTTTTTTTTATCTATTATGTCATTGCACATTATTTGAAGGAGAAATGGTTCCAACACGACGGCGTAAAATGCCATACAGCGCGTGAGATCATCACTTTGTAAAACCAAACGTTGGTGACCGAATTATCTCATAGAATGGGAATACGAGTTCAATACAAAGATAGTATTCGGAAATATTCTTGATCCGTGTGAGAAGAAGACATGGCAAAAGAGGTTTTTATGGCTAAAGGCATGAAGCTTCAAACGAAATTTTCATTTTCGGTCAATAGGCGGAGAAGGCATGTCAAAAGGGTTTTTTACGCCCAAAGAGATAGTTAGTATACAGACGGTTACCGCTACTACATTGAATTTTGATCTTTAAAGGAATGTCTGTTTCCGATTTGTAAAAGATATGACTTTGCTGATGAACTTTTTACTATCGTCATAGAGCCTATGATATTTAGAATTTAAAACAACAACACTTAATTTGTTAACTTTCATGTTAAGGAGTTGCTTGAAATTAGTTACATTAATTAATAAACTCAACATATCATTATCGAGCTTAAGTACCGTTTTCAAAGTACTTTGTAGACCTAAATGTGAAATATATTACAAGTTAAAATGCAATAGCGAAGCATTGCCGGGCCCACTAGTTCCTTATATGAGAGCTGTCATTAGCATGCCTACTTAAAAGGCTTCCATCAGAAAGGGTATGTAAAGGTCTTGCCTGTCTATGTTAATTTTGAAATGAAGGTTGGATTTGCAGATTAGGGCATCTGATAATTCAGTAAAAAGGCTTACAAAGCCCCATTTTTTGCCGCTGGGAAGAAGAAATAAATTAATTGTATGCATATGAGTATAAAGCAGAGGACTTACCTCTATTAAAATAGAAACTTTTCAGCACTACTTTCAACAGTGCGTGGCGTGTTTCTTATATTTGACAGATTTACGAAAGTATCGAAATAATTGGAAGGGCCGCTCTATAATAACAACCATATGTATTTACTACTTTATTTGGTATATTTACTACCAGAGAATATGAATGCATATTTCATGTTTACCAGCCTAGCTGATATAGTTTCCTTTTCTTCCAATCAACTACTCTTTCTCTATCTCACAGACATTGTAACTGAGCTCTAACTAAAGAAGGATATATGCATAGTTTTTGCCATTAGCTGTTAATTACGCTTGAAATATGTGTGACAGCCATATATAACAAAGCAAATGACAGAGCCATCAAGGCAGCGCGCAGTGGAAAAACAACACTATGTAATACTCGTAATAATAATACAATTTAATAAGTTCGTTATCATGCTAATGAAATGTTGTTGGTTGGTTTATAGCTATTATTATCATGGTATATGAGACTTTATACATATATATATATAAAGCGATAAACATCAATGAAAGGCATATTTAATTATCGTAGAAATGGGTAAGTTTATGCGCAGCCTAACTTTATTAATATTGTTTAAGCTTGTAATTTTTTATGGTATTTACTCCTGATATTGTTATAATTATCTAGCAGTTAAATCTATGAAACATACTCGCAGTAATGATCTATCCATAACAAGGTGTTGAAATAATTGGTAATAATTTGTTACGGTTGTAATTAATTGATATGTGATTTTATAACGTTATCAACATAGTCTGTTGATAAAGCGGAGGGAAGTAAATAATTGTATTATTTAAATCAAACTAGTACAAAAAAGTTTTTTAATCTGTATCTGTTTGTTAATAATGCCAGAATTGTATGACTCCAATCAATACTTCTCTGTTATGGTTGAAACAGAAAATAAAGCCCGCTAGAACTTTAATGTGAATACTGATCGGCTTCCACTTTATTTTAATTTGGTACTACACTTTAATTGAAGCGAATAATTTTGATCATCGTCGTTTTTATTTATTCGGTCTGTTTATTAGAACATTGATATTTTAGTTTATTCAAGCTCAAGTCTATTTATGTTTTTGAAAGAAGTTTAATTTTAGCATACTGATAAACCAGCAACGATTGATCATTTAGAAGCCAACCTTCAACACACTGTTGAAGAAATAAAACCGGATATGCTCAAAATTTGATGCAAAATTTTAGTCACAGGATGGCTTTTATAAGGCGCAATGGCAGAGGCCATATGCCAAAAATTATTTCTTAAACATTTAATGCCATGAAATATGAGCTGATTAAACCCAAATTTTGTTCATTCCTTTAAATTTTTTGTGTTTTGTTTTCAAAAGTTTTTCTATCCAAAAAAAAAACCTATTCAAATTAGTGCATTTAAACTCTGTACTAGGTGATAATCTTTTGTCATTCTTCGTCGATAAACTAGTAGGTGCCATTTGTTGTGAACCTAAATAGAAAGCGTGTTATTTCACAACAGCGCGAAAATCTATCCCATACCTCAATCATGGGGTGTAAAGGGAAATTAAGTTTTTTATTTATTGCTACACAGTTGTACACAAACCTCTTAAATAGTCCATGACAATCATAAGAAACCTATCGCAGTAGTATAAAATATATTTCAATAAAGAATATAATATTATATTAGTCAATTCTTCGAATCCTCTCAAAATGTGATGAAATCAAATACACTGATACTGATACAATACTTCAATAAGGAATATAATATTAATCAATTCTTCGAATCCTATCTCAATTTATTGAAAACAAATACACTGATAAATCTTACCTTAAGATAACATAACGGGACAACAAGCAGCAATAACATCAAAGGCATTATTTTTTCTCAAGAAAAACACAAGACATTTTTTTATCGCGAATTTCATAAGGTAAGACTATAAATCTGAAATATAATTTGTTTACTCACAAAACATAATAAATTCTATAAAATGTATGCCAAAGGTAACATTATAAAAAGCAGCAGTGTTACAAGTATTTGAAGAAACTTACAAACAAATACTTGAATTAAGAGACTTTACGGACTAAAATAATAATATTTCACAAAGAAAAGGCGTAATGAATACATCCATATAGTTACCAGTAACATTTGAACATTATTTACATGGAAATTGTCTGTATGCAAACTTATCGAATGTAAATGTGTGTGAGTGACAACAACTATTGCTGTATAAACGATATCTATATCTTGTCTAATCTTGCAGCAAATCAATATATTGAACGGTACAGTAAGTATGTGGCATGTTTAATATAAATCTAAACATGATAGGGACCGGCCGTGGCATGGTGGTTAGTACACGCGACTACCATGCGGGAGATCACAGGTTCAACACCTGGCTCCAGTCATCTTAAAAAGAAGTAAATTTTTCTTGCACTGTCGGCTTCCCTCGAATGTTGTCGACAGCAACTTCGCAGTATTAGTGTCGAGTCAATCGGCGTGTCTAGTAAGAGCTTCTCAAACAGTGACGTTCGCATTCGTCGATAAACAAGTAGGTGCCGTTAGTTGTGAATCCAAAAATAGAAAGCGTGCTAATTCACAACAACGCGAGAATCTATCCCATACCTCATACATATGTGCAAAGGGAAATTAAGTTTTTTTTTTAACATGATTGGTTTGATCCATATAGACCTGTAGGCAAAAAAAATTTATGTGGTATACAAATTTAGGGACTCTTCTTCATTTATGATACTTACTAACTTCAAATCTATACGGGACACGTATGAACTTTTTTAACCGATGTAACTTTTCCCGGTAGTCAGAAGCACAGCCGATTTTGGCTGTCTCACAGTGTAGTTTTTAAAAGAAAATTTTATATTTCTTTGGGTAAATATTTCTTACAAATGACTAGATTTGTCAAATATTCTTTTTTGTTGAGTACGCTAGACGAGCCAAATCGCCCACTGTGCATGAGGTATAACCTTCACCACGCGCATGAACAGTGAGAAGGGTATATTAATTTTCCATTTGTAATGCCCATAAGGGGTGTGGTAGATATGACAGTATATCTATATATATAAAAGGCTTGGGTGACTGACTGATCATTCCCCAGCCCAAACGGCTGAAGGTAGAACCGTGAAATTTAGAATGTAGGTTTCTTTTATGACATAGGCGCGCACTAAGAAGGGATTTTTGGAAATTCGGACTGCAACGGGGAAAATGGGCGTGACACTGCCCCATACAACTGGAATTTTAAAATTACTGTATCTTTTGAAGCATTATAGGTATGAAGTCGAGAATTGGTACCTATATCGGTCGTATAAGAAAAAATACTTTGTTTGTGGAAAGTGGGCGGTGCCACACCCCTTTTTTAAAAATAGTAATATTGGCCAAATAAATGGACCGATTGCAATTAAATTTTCTATGTGTGATACTGTCCATAGGGTCTCTATCATAGGCTACATGAAAACATAGCTGGACAATGGGGCGTGGCACCGCCCACATAAACCGAAATTTCAATCGGTCTTATCTCAAGAGCCATTAGAGGTATGAAAATGAGATTTACTACATATGTTACTGATATAAAGAGGAATACGTCTCGCTAGAAAATGGGCGGTGCCACGCCCCTTTTGAAAATATCGTTATCTGGGCGAAATGAATGAACTGATTGCAATGAAATTTTCACTGTGTAGTACTATCCCTAGGGTCTATATTATAGGCCACATGAAAACATACTTAGACAAAGGGGCGATGCACCGCCCACACAAATCAAAATTTCAATCGGTCATATATCGCGAGCCATTAAAGGTATGAAGATGAGATTTGCTACATATGTAAAGGGTACATGGGGGATTACTCCTATTTTGAAACAATTGTTACGTCGGTCATATTAATAGAACGATTGTAATAACATTATCATAATCAATATATTTAAATTGTCTACTGTCTGTAGATAGGATGATGAAATTTGAGATGATAGTTCCCTTTTTCGAGTAAACGTCAGCTAAGAACGGATTTGTGGAAATTCGTACTTTTATGGGTTAAAAATTACCAGTAAAGGATAAAAGTTGTACTATCACCTTAACCAATCGGCTAAAAGTATAATCGCGAAAATTGATATGAAAATGCTTACTATCAAATTGGATTGAAGGTAAAACTGATTATATCACCCAAATAAAATACCTAGAGTTACGAAAATGTATATAGAATTGCTCCCTATAGAATTAGAGAACTGTCAAATGGGGTTTTTTCAAAATTCCATTTTAGTTGTGTTCAGGTCAAAATCCTATTTCTTTCATTTTTTGCCCTCAGATGGCAACCCTGAATCCTTTACCTAAGGATATATACTAATCCTCCGCATTAAGCCGCGCAAATACACACATATCACACTCTAGCAAAGCTTTCGCTGTGTTAGAGCTGCTTTCTAGTTCGAAATATGTCTACTCGATGTCATCTATGCTTTCGCAGGGAAATTTTCTATTCTTACAAAACCTTAACTTCACTTGTTATTTGAGCCTTCAACCGACAACGTAAGATATTGTTCCTACCATATCCTTTGTAATTGTTCAATTTCTACAATAAAAGGAGAAAACATTGTTCATTTCAACTTTCTAATTCTGGTGTTTTCTTTCGTTTATTTTCCATTCTTTCGGTGAACAATTACTGGGCGAAATATTGCTATTCCGAGTCAATATTTCCGGCTCAGTTTTGTAACACTAAGTTCGTTTCAGGAAACCTCAAAAGGCAAATTATTTGACGTTTTCATTTGGTCCTATCGAACCGGATTCTTTAGTGCGACAAAGCTGGGATTTCTTGGAACATTCATCCATCCATCCATCACATATCCATCACAACCATTATAAATAATAAGGTTAGTGTGTGTTTTTTGTTATTATTTTGTTTAAAAAGTGCAAAAAAAATTGTTTACGCTACACTGTGTGGCCACCATAAAGTTTGTTCATCTATATACATTGAAAGCGTTTTGCCGACGGCAAAACAACAATCCTAAATTCAACGACATTCGCGGTGTGAAAGTATTAGTTCAAAATAGGAGAGAATTTCCCCTATCTTATTTCGGGTTGATTGGTGGAAGGTTTTCTCTATTTCTTTTAGCTTTCTAATTCTTTGTTTTAAATAATAAATAAATATAAAGTCGTTATTGCCGACGATAGCGCTTCATATTGTTCGCAAAATTGTTTATTCGTTTTGTTGTGTGTGCTGCGTATTTCATTTCGAGTGCGATATATTTCATTTCACCAAGAGAGTCAAAGAGAAAATTCCCTTTGATTTAGATAAAATTCTCATATTTCTTCTCCTTTCAACGCACAAGATATTACAAAATCTTTTTGTTATTAAACTCCGCTTTGCTTTGCGATCAGCGGCGGCACACACTCACATACACATTCGCAAAAACACTCAGCCATTCCCGTTGGTAAACAGAGCCAACAAACAACCATCGTTTCGTTGCTGTGTTTATGCTTTGTTTACGTTCAAGCGTCTCTTGAGTTTCACTCAATTTTGTGCGCTCTTTGTTTTTCGACAATAGTGTGCCCTACAGTCCGTTCGAGTCGCTACACATTGGGTGTGCGACATATACTTATATATATATATATTGGTAATTAAATTCTCTTGTAGGTCATACTATTGTGCTGTAGGGTATTATATGAATTTTTCTATTGGAAAAATACCCTACATTCGGTTCGAGTCGGTATTCATTGCGTATGTTACATTCTTATCGTAACAAACATATATTAAATTTTCGAGTTCGGTTGATAAGAGTGTTTACAATTATCATTATTTCGATTCCGTGCACCCTACAGACCGTTCGTGTCGGCACATAAGTGGTTTGCGACACAATTGTAATAATATATTTACTTTTTTTATTATTTCTTGGGCTGATTAATATAATTTATTGATAAATCAATAATAATATTCCAAAATTTCGAATAATTACGGTTTGAAGAAGAAAATAAACAACAAGAAAAATCAATAGTATTTATTTCATTTTAACAAAATAAATTTCAATAAAATAAATTAACTTTAATAATTCAATTAATTAAAAAAGGTTTCTTTTGAATAAATAAATTAATTTTGTGTTATTAAACTAAATTTAATAACTACATAAGTTAATAAAATAACAAAAAAAAAAATAAAAAAAATTAATAAATTGAAAACCAATTTAAATCTGCAAATAAAAGAATTTTTTTTTTTTTTGCAACATTTTTCAAATTTAATTGGATCAATATTTTTATTTTCCTTTTCTTTAATTTTTTATTTTTTTTTTTTCAAATTTCTTTACACTTGGTTTTTCCGTTTTATATTATTCGTTATTTCACTATGTCTCTCGATTCGTTTATTCGTCTGACAGACACCATCGTTGAGTTCGATTCAGACATCAGCGATAATATTCTTCCTCTTGGTACTTCTCATTCGGTAAAAATTCACCAAGAGGAATTGAAGTCTATCTGGTCACAGATAAAATCTGTTCACGAAGAATATCTTCGCGACCGTAGGCATGAAGGGGAAGAAGAGAGCGATGAAGATCAGGCCTCGGAGCTTGAGACAATTCGAGCCAAGTTCAAGACAACATATATAATATATTGTAAACGTTTGTCGAAGCTCTCTCAGCTCTCTGATGAACTTGAGGCTGCTGCAGTTCCAAAGCAGTCTCATTCCGCCTCTCTCACATCTTCTCCTGCATCCGATACGGCCCCAGTTCACCAGGGACATGCTTTTCAACTTCCGCCGTGTGACATGGAAGTATTCAATGGAGACTACATGTCTTGGCCCACCTTTAGGGATATGTTTACTGCGGTGTATATAAAGAATTTGCGACTCAGCCCAGTAGAAAAACTATTCCACTTAATTCAGAAAACCAAAGGTGAGGCTAAAGAAATAGTTCAAAAAAGTCCGCTAACAAATCAAGGTTTCGAGTTAGCATGGAGTAGTCTCTGTGACCGGTTCGAAAATAAGCGTATTCTCGTGAATGGGCAATTAAAAATTCTTTTCAACCTTGCATCTATTTCTTCCGAATCTGGGCAAGCACTGAAACGGCTTCAGAGAGATATGAATTCCTGCATTGCAGCTCTGAAGCTTTATAAAATTGGTGTGGAAAGCTGGGATCCCATATTTGTATTTCTGTGTTCGAATCGTCTTCCGGATTCGACCCTCACTATGTGGGAACATACTCTTTCCGATAAGACTGCCATTCCAAAGTGGTCCGATCTTGACAGCTTTCTCACTAATCGGTATCTGACTCTGGAATCGGTTTCTGAAATTCGAAGTGGGTCAGATCAGCCCCGACCCAAAGAGAAACCTACAGAGCAAATTTTCAAGCGTCCGAAAAAAGTAAGTGCTTTTCAAAATAATGTTGCAAATCCGAAATGTCCATTATGTTCTAATGAGTCGCATATTATCCGAAAGTGTCCTACATTTCTGAGCATGGCTATTGACAAGCGTATTTCCGAAATTAAAAAGCAAGGACTTTGTCTCAACTGCTTTTCCAAAACCCATGCGGTTAAAAATTGTCCGAGCAAAAATAACTGTTTTACGTGTAATAGACGCCATAACACATTGCTCCACAAAGAATCCAACAATTCAGCGCACGATATTCCGGTACAACGCGTTCCTATATCGACATTGAATCCAAATTCCGCTGCATTTTCTGTTTCTGATTCAATACAGTCCACAAGTTCGGCAGTTGGAAATGTTCAGACATGTTTTTCGTCAAATTTACGTAGTGTCTTATTAGGTACCGCAGTTATTAATATTCAGCACTCTGGTGTGACATATACTGCATGCGCACTCTTGGATTCTGGTTCTGAAGGTACTTTCATTGCAGAACGACTTTTCCACGCTCTGAAATTGCCATACAGGCGCACGACAGCAACCGTTTCTGGTTTAAATAATTCAGTTTCAGCTAATGTTCAGAAAGAATGTACTCTTGTTGTTCGTTCGAGAGTAAGGGAAGATTTTAAAATTTCGCTGAAGGCTTTGGTTATACCAAAACTGGCTGGCAATCTTCCCTCTCATTCTATTCCGGCTTCTACATTCGCTGATATTCCACAGATACCACTGGCAGACCCTCATTTCTACAAAAGTTCGCAAATTGATATGCTGATTGGAGGTGACATCCTACCTTCAATTATGCTTTCGAGTTCACGGCAAAATGTTTGCGGATCTCTAATGGCCCAGGATACAGTTTTCGGCTGGATTTTAACGGGTCCAGTGGGTAGTTGTTCACCTAGTTCATTAAATATAGTTTCAAACTTCTGCGAAATCTCCTTAGATAAAGAGATTTCACGCTTTTGGGAGGTGGAGAATCTTCCAAGGAAGAACTTTATGTCTCCATCCGACAAATTCTGTGAAGACTTGTTTGTATCCACCACAAAAAGAAATGATGAAGGCAGATATGTAGTATGCTTGCCATTTAAAGAAGGGTTTCCGAAAAACTTGCAAATCGGTCATTCCAGATCGAGTGCGATGGCGCAATTTCTGAGGAATGAAGTTCGACTACTCCGTAATCCTGGCTTCAAGGAGGAGTATGACCGAGTTGTTCAAGAGTATGGCCACTTAGGTCATATGCGGCAAGTTTCACCCAGTACAAAGTCAATAAATACACAGCATTACTACATGCCTCATCATGCGGTCATCAAACCGGAAAGTACCACAACTAAAGTTCGCGTTGTGTTCAATGCTTCGTCTCCATCCTCCAATGGGTTAAGTCTTAATGACATTTTGCATACGGGTCCAATATTGCAAAACGACTTAACATTACTGATTCTAAGGTGGCGATTCTTTCAATTCGTTTTCAATGCCGACATCCAGAAGATGTATCGGCAAATTTTAGTTCATCCAGATCATACTGCGTTCCAGATGATCTTACACCGTGACCATCCCAATAAAGACATCCAAGATTACGAGCTTCAAACGGTTACATTCGGAGTTAATTGTGCTCCTTACTTGGCAATTCGTGTTCTGCTAAAGCTGGCTGATGATGTCGCTTCATTTTTTCCTATTGCGAGTAACATTCTTCGAAATTATATGTACGTTGATGACGCTCTTGCAGGTGCACATTCCATTCCAAATGCGCAAAAAGCTATACAGGAGCTAAAATCCGCTCTTGAGTCCGCTGGCTTTTCATTGCGAAAGTGGACAGCAAATTCAAAAAAAATATTGTCTGACCTTCCTCAAGAGCATTTACTAAATGAAGATTTTCTAGATTTTGAAGAAAGTAGCACTACAAAAATGCTAGGCATTCGTTGGAATGCTCGTTCTGATTGTTTCTTTTTCGTTACTAAACCGTTTCCAGACATCTGCAAGTACACGAAAAGAACGATTCTTTCGCAAATTGCAAAGTTATTCGACCCTGCAGGGTGGCTTTCCCCGTGTATTGTCTTGGCAAAGATTCTGATGCAGAAAGTCTGGGCAACTGGTATCGGCTGGGATGAAATTCTAACTCCCGACATAATATCGCAATGGAAAATGTTTCAGTCAAATTATTCCTTTATCAATGAAGTTCGTATTCCGCGCTGGATCGATTTTGCTCCAGGTTGCAATGTTCAATTCCACGGCTTTTGTGATGCGTCAGAAAAAGCATACGCAGCGGCCTTATACGTTCGGATTACTCACGGAAATTCTATTTCGACTCACTTGGTGTATTCACGGACGAAAGTTGCTCCCTTAAAGACATTGTCCATACCAAGATTAGAGTTATGTGGGGCGGTTCTTTTGGCAGACATGATTGATAGCCTACTTCCAAGGCTTGAAATTTCTTCATATTCCGTGTACTGCTGGACGGACTCCACTATTGTGCTTTCGTGGTTATCCAAGCCTCCTTGTTGTTGGATGACATTCGTAGCGAACAGAGTTTCCAACATTATCCAAATTGTTGATCCATCCAAATGGCGTCATGTAACTTCGGAAAATAATCCAGCTGATTTGGCAAGTCGAGGGCTAATGCCTCAAGATATCGTAAACAACCCCCTATGGTGGTCTGGTCCGCAATGGCTTAGCCATACTTCTGCACCGTGGTCTAACGGTAATATTCCATCGGAGCTTGACACAGACTTAGAAAAAAAGTCTGTTCAGGTTCATTTTACGTACTTTTCCAATTTTGATGATATTCTTGAGAGATTCAGCTCTTATCCTAGAGCACTCCGTGTACTTGCCTATATGTACAGATTTTTCTATCGTACACATCCGAGGTATCGTTCGAGTTTTGTTCGAGAGTCGACCACCCTAGCTAGTTCTGAATTGGCCATGGTGAGAAATCGTCTCATTTCAATGACGCAAAAGGTCTACTATCCAAATGAGTACAGGGCCTTATCCACAAGGAGTTCAATTTCTTCATCCAGTTGTCTCCTAAATCTTAATCCTTTCATTGATTCTGAAGGATTAATTCGTTCATGTGGCCGATTGGAGTCGTCACCAGGCCTTACCTATAATGAAAGGCACCCTATTATTCTTCCGTACAGTTGTCGATATTCAAGGCTTTTGGTAGATTTCGTTCATTCGATTACCTTACATGGCGGTAATCAACTAGTTCTTAGGGTCATACGATCCCAATATTGGATACCAAAAGCTAAAAACTTGGTAAAAGCTACAATCAACAAATGTAAGCCCTGCATTTTATACCGAAAAAGGTGTCAAAAACAGTTAATGGCTGCATTACCTCCAGAAAGGTCGGAATATTCACGTCCTTTTACTCGCACGGGCCTTGATTTCGCAGGTCCTTTTGACATTAAGACCTACAACGGACGAGCGTGTCGTATTACGAAAGGCTACGTCTGCGTATTCGTGTGTTTCTCGACAAAAGCTATCCACTTAGAGGCAACTTCCGATTTGTCGACCTCCACTTTCATGGCTGCATTTCATCGGTTCGTTTCGCGCAGAGGTTGTCCGTTACATTTATATTCCGACAACGGAACAACTTTCGTGGGTGCATCGAGACTTTTGGCTAGAGAATTTATTCGAAATTCACAGCAGATTCTTACCGCCAATCATGCTCATCAGAACGTATCTTGGCACTTCATTCCCCCTGGCGCTCCTCATATGGGTGGGCTATGGGAAGCAGGAGTCAAAAGTTTCAAGACTCACTTCCGCAAGATGACTAGCTCATCAAAATACACGTTTGAAGAGTTTTCAACATTGTTGGCTCGCATTGAGGCGTGTCTAAATTCGCGCCCTTTGTCTCCAATGTCGCAAGAACCTTCTGATTTTTCTGCCTTGACGCTGGGACATTTCCTTATTGGTAGTCCAATTCTTACTCCAGTAGATCCGGCAGTTCAAGAGTCAACGGCCTCTATGCTGCATAGGTGGCAAAAATTGAAGGTTATCCACCAGAGTTTTTGTTCTCGGTGGAAGAATGAGTATCTGCGCGAGCTCAATAAACGCAATAAATGGAAAACTTCTGAACAGAATCTATAAGAAGGATCGCTCGTTGTTATAAGAGATGAAAATCTTCCACCAAATTCATGGCGCCTAGGGCGTATTTCGAAATGCTATACGGGTCAAGATAATCGTGTACGTGTTGCGGATGTAGTTACACAAAGAGGCACTATTACAAGACCAATTACAAAGCTTGTTCTACTTTCACCCGCAAATTAAGTCGTTCTCTTTCTTCTACCCCCTGTTTCTAATAATTTACCAATATAAGTTTCTTTATACGTCTGAAATAAATTACAAATGAATTCACATCCATTTTCTGCACTTTTTAATGAACGAAAACACACACTTTCTTTTTCAGCTATTATTATTATTGTTCATTCATTTTTTGTTACTTAAAACATAAATGTAAATTTCGTATTTTCCTAGCCTTTCTCTGAGAAGGTATAAATGACATCTCTTCCGAAGTTTCATTGCAGCGACACTGCAAGGCGGGCGGTAATGTTCAGGTCAAAATCCTATTTCTTTCATTTTTTGCCCTCAGATGGCAACCCTGAATCCTTTACCTAAGGATATATACTAATCCTCCGCTTTAAGCCGCGCAAATACACACATATCACACTCTAGCAAAGCTTTCGCTGTGTTAGAGCTGCTTTCTAGTTCGAAATATGTCTACTCGATGTCATCTATGCTTTCGCAGGGAAATTTTCTATTCTTACAAAACCTTAACTTCACTTGTTATTTGAGCCTTCAACCGACAACGTAAGATATTGTTCCTACCATATCCTTTGTAATTGTTCAATTTCTACAATAAAAGGAGAAAACATTGTTCATTTCAACTTTCTAATTCTGGTGTTTTCTTTCGTTTATTTTCCATTCTTTCGGTGAACAATTACTGGGCGAAATATTGCTATTCCGAGTCAATATTTCCGGCTCAGTTTTGTAACACTAAGTTCGTTTCAGGAAACCTCAAAAGGCAAATTATTTGACGTTTTCAAGTTGTATGTATATTTTTTAAAATTCATACTTTTAGGGATAAAAATGAACTAGAGCGATACAATCACTCAGGCCAATGGGATAAAGCTACAATCACATAAATGGGGTATTCGTTTTTCTCATGAAGCGTTGGCATTTTACCTGTATTGCTTAAAGTCATAAGAAAGTTCATTATAAGTACGGGTGAAGCAACGCGAGCCGGGAAAGCTAGTATATCTATATATATAAACCAGTACAGAAATTTCAGTCAGGTAAACTGACTGATAAATACCATCACCCAATATAAGATATTGCTGAAGTCTTGAGTTATTGAAATGAATAGATTTTTAATTAAAATAAAATTACTTATGTATATTTTTTCCCCTGCTTGTGGTGCAAAATCGTCCAAAACTTTACTTATGTGTGTAGGGTGCCGGTTTGGAATTCATGTGAGAAATATTAATTTTTCAAAAAAAATTAATTTTGATAGGGGGTACCACAAGAGGTGAACCGATACAGTCCTTATTCATTCCTAACTCAAATTTTTATACGTACAACTTACGAATAATTTGATTGAATTCAGTGCACTTACAAAAAAAGATATGTATGTAAGACTATAGGGGTGAGTTCGGTCCTTTGTGTGGGAGGTACCAGAAGGGGTGTGTCAAATAGTTAGGTTTTCTGAGGTTTCGCCTCCTATCACAATATAAATTAACCGACTAATTTTCATTACCCCTCAAATGTCCGTTTGGAAGTTATGGGAGAATTATTAATTTTCCAAAAATAGGTAATTTTGTATGGGAGGTACCAGAAGGGATGACCCGATATAGTCCATATTCACTCCTGGTTCATATTTTCATAAGCGTACAAATTACTCATAATTTGACTGAATTCAGCGTACTTAGAAAAAAGATATGTTTGTAATACTATGGGGGTGAGTTCTGTCATTTGTATGGGAGGTACCAGAAGGGGTGTGTCAAATAGTTAGGTTTTCTAGGGTTTTGCCTCCTATAATAACATAAATTAATCGACCAATTTTCATTACCCCCCAAGAGTCCGTTTGGAAGTTATAGGAGAAATATTAATTTTCCAAAAATAGGTCATTTTGTATGGGAGGTACCAGAAGGCGTGAACTGATATAGTCCATATTCATACCTGAGTCTAATTTTCATAAGCAAACATCATACGCAAAATTTGAGTGATCTCAGTTTGCTTACAAAAAAGATATGTATGTAAAACTATAAGGGTCAATTCGGTCATTTGTATGGGAGGTACCAGAAGGGGTGTGTCAAATAGTTAGGCTCTCTGAGGTTTCGCCTCCTATCACAACATTAATTTATCGACCAATGTTCATAACCCCCCAAGTGACTGTTTTGAAGTTATTGGAGAAATATATAATTTCCAAAAATAGGTCATTTTGTATGGGAGGTACCAGAAGGCGTGAACCGATATAGTCCATATTCATACCTGAGTCTAATATTTATAAGCAAACATCATACGCAAAATTTGAGTGATCTAAGTTTACTTGCAAAAAAGATATGTATGTAAAACTATAAGGGTCAATTCGGTCATTTGTATGGGAGGTACCAGAATGGGTGGGGCACAGGTTTCGGTTTTCTTAGTGTTTGTCTACTTTTGCAAGATAAATAAACTGACCAAATTCAAACATCCTCCGGTTATCCGTTTGGAAGTTATGGAAGAAATATTAATTATCCAAAAATAGGTAATTTTGTATGGGAGGTACCAGAAGGGGTGGGTCTATTCTGCCCATTTACAATCCCATAAGTTCGTTTCGAAAAATATTAATACTGGTAAATTTTCATACCGATCCGTTAAGGTTTACTCGAGTTATCCTGCTGACCAGCCAGCCAGCCAGCCAGACAGACGGACATAGCTCATTCTTCTTAAAAAGTTCTTAAACGAATTTGGTCTTAAGATACTTGGGGTCTAACTCGTCTCCTTTAATGCGTTACACTTTTTATACCATCACCCTTAGGGATGAGGGTATATATCATTTGATACGAAAAAAAGTGTAACGCATTAAAGGAGACGAGTTAGACCCCAAGTATCTTAAGACCAAATTCGTTTCAGAACTTTTTAAGAAGAATGAGCTATGTCCGTCTGTCTGGCTGGCTGGCTGGCTGGCAGGCTGGCTGGCTGGCTGGCTGGCTGGCTGGATGGCTGGTCAGCAGGATAACTCGAGTAAACCTTAACGGATCGGTATGAAAATTTACCAGTATCAATATTTTTCAAAACGAACTTATGGGATTGTAAATGGGCTGAATAGCCCCACCCCTTCTGGTACCTCCCATACAAAATTACCTATTTTTGGAAAATTAATATTTCTTCCATAACTTCCAAACGGACAACCGGAGGATGTTTGAATTTGGTCAGTTTATTTATCTTGCAAAAGTAGACCAACCCTAGGAAAACCGAAACCTTTGCCCCACCCATTCTGGTACCTCCCATACAAATGACCGAATTGACCCTTATAGTTTTACATACATATCTTTTTTGCAAGTAAACTGAGATCACTCAAATTTTGCGTATGATGTTTGCTTATAAATATTAGACTCTGGTATGAATATGGACTATATCGGTTCACGCCTTCTGGTACCTCCCATACAAAATGACCTATTTTTGGAAATTATATATTTCTCCAATAACTTCAAAACAGTCACTTGGGGGGTTATGAACATTAGTCGATAAATAAATGTTGTGATAGGAGGCGAAACCTCAGAGAGCCTAACTATTTGACACACCCCTTCTGGTACCTCCCATACAAATTACCGAATTGACCCTTATAGTTTTACATACATATCTTTTTTGTAAGTAAACTGAGATCACTCAAATTTTTCGTATGATGTTTGCTTAAAAATATTAGACTCAGGTATGAATATGGACTATATCGGGTCACCCCTTCTGGTACCTCCCATGCAAAATTACCTATTTTTGGAAAAATAATAATTCACCCATAACTTCCAAACGGATATTTGAGGGGTAATGAAAATTAGTCTTTTAATTTATATTGTGATAGGAGGCGAAACCTCAGAAAAGCTAACTATTTGACACACCCCTTCTGGTACCTCCCACACAATGGACCGAACTCACCCCTATAGTCTTACATTCATATCTTTTTTTGTAAGTGCACTGAATTCAGTCAAATTATTCGTAAGTTGTACGTATGAAAATTTGGTACCCCCTATCAAAATTATTTTTTTTTGAAAAATTTATATTTCTCACATAAATTCCAAACCGGCAC